>CAJUYH010000123.1:28125-90272 GCA_910591685.1 Galerucella tenella | reverse complement strand
TTTTTTTTTTTTTCCAAATAATTGTAATACATTGTGGAAATAAAAAGCCAAAAGTAAATATAATGTGTTTTCAAGAACAAAAATTGTTATTTGTTCATAAAAAGTAAACTTTTACAGCATATACATATGATAGATATTTGAAAGCTTCGTCATGAAATAAGTATGTGGAATTGCGACTCCACACGTTATATCTGGCATACCAGTGTGGTTTATTTAAGAAGCGATAAACCCACGTGTAAAAATCATCAACTTCAACGCCATTATATATACAGATATTCGCATCATACATCTATGCACACGAGTGCGTGTATGAGCACACAGTGAACTCCCACTAGGTGTGACTCTTTATAATTTTTCAACCGTCAGCATCAAAAGAGAAAATTTCTCTCACTCTCATAATATCATATGGCAGTTCGGCGAAGAGGTTCCGTCTTATTTTCGTTTACCATCGGCTTCTGCGACTGCGTATCGATACCTTTATCTTTATCCAGTTCAGCATAGTGGCGATGGTTAGTGATGATGGTAATTGTCCCTCTATCTGTGAATTTCTTAGAATCCGTAGCACCGTGTCCGAAAATATAAAGAGAGTTCATTGCACATATATTCTTAATAATTGATTAATATCTCTATATATCCATATCTTCTCGTTAATCATCTTTCTGTTTAATCACTAATAAATTGGGCAAATAATTTCATAGCCTTTGAATTCTTAAATATACACATGTATAAATGGATATATATATATTTATATATTTGTCCGCCCATTTGATTACGCGTCACTTGGCTCAGTAAAGTCCATACTGAATAAAGTTTTTATTGACATATTCATGTAAACCACGCAAATTATTATATATACAATTATTTTTAATTGTCGTGAGGATTAAATTATTGCACGGAACATTGAGTATTACAAGACTATCAAATATATTTTTCATCTCAATATCTCAATATCTCAAAGCCATTTTGATGTTTAATATAAATTAAAATAATCGCACACACAATTATACTGTTAATTCTCAAATTTTAAATTTAAAAAGAATAAAATTAATCAATCAACGTAAGATAATTAAATATATTCTATAAATAAATCATATATTTGTTTAATATATTTACCTAACTCGTGTGATCAAAGCATGTTTAACTTGATTTATTATTTAATTCATTCCTGCACTCCTGCTTCTTTTATTTCTAAAGTCACTGAATCGACAAACGTTATGATGTGATTGCAAATAAAAGCACAAGGTTCTTCATCACCATTATTCAAGTATTTTTCGCGAAATGACGATGATGGCTAATATAAGACGCGGTGTGGTAAAGAAGAAACGACGAGGTGTTCGCCGAAAAGTAAGACGATAGACTGGACTGCGAACATTGTGCGAATTGTAGCCGCGTTATAACTGTCGCCTACCTCTCATGTGTGTGTCGTTTACATATATATATATATATATATATCATCTACCTCCTATATATCTCTATCACTGAATACGTATTTCAAGTGTACTGTGTAATGTACCTATAATCGTTGTCGGCGTCAATGTCGTTATATTGTCGTTTAGGCCACCTTGGAGAAAGCAAACGTAAAAACAGGGAGAACAATCACCTTGTCGACTATATAAGAAAAGATGAGAGGCCCATACGGTATGGTACTTGTACATGTATAGTTTCGCTGTAGAGAGGAATTTTCTAAATATGTAGCGCAGCTCAGTGGAGCCAATGGGACTGTGCGTCAAGATTTTATATATATATATATATATATATATATATATATATATATATATATATTTATACATGTCTAGAATTTTATAGCACAGACATTTTAGTATGCTTTAAAAATCTTGAATGATGATGATGAATATGACTGTGACAACTTGGCAAGCCACACAGTGCTACCGATAACGACAATGTGAAAACGTTAACTCAATGCAGTATGATTTGGCGTCATAACTATAATTTATTTTTTGTTATTTATATACCATTGAAAAATTTCAATATTTGATTTTATCATTCAACCTTGACGAGTGAAAAAGAAGAAGAGTGCGACAGCGAATGAAAACAAATAAAAGAAAGTAAATATGTAAAATTATAAATGTGAAAGGGTTTTATTAACTTACTTTTGTTGATTGTTGGTCATGATTCCAACAAAATAGTATTCCATACGAATTGACAGCGGTATTTCAAAGCAATCATTTTTTTTAAATGGGAAAATAGTTCAGTATTTTCACATTATTTTCATTGCGCAATACTTGAATCACTCACTATTTTTTTCATTATTCACAACAGAATAAATTTTTTTTAACATCACAGCGATAATTTTATTAACTGCAGCCATGCATCAATATTTTTTTCTTCATTTCTCGTCATCATATCTTGCCTTGTTTCTAGTGATGTTCAGGTGTCAAAGAATTTCCAAAGTGAAAAGGCTCTTCGTGTTATTACTCCGAAGCTGGACTATTGTAAATGATCAAAAAGAAAATTTGAATCAGTTCCAAAATAAGAAGCACTACTACTAATTTATATCAGTATGAAATTTATTTGTCGACATATGCATATGGTTATACATGTATATATTGAACAAGAGAGAATTGACGGTACTCACTCGCAACACTGGCCCAACCTCACCGAGAACTGACGTCTGTATGCGCGTCGTAAATGCAACCGTGGCGATATGGCAGACTTGCCGGTGTTCTACCGAAGGCAAAGTGAAGAAGAAGGGGGTTACATCAATGCACGGTGTATACCAGTGTAGACATACATTCGAAACCATACGAACAGCCAGAAAAAATAATGAGACGAGAAAACGTCAACAATGATAAGTTCCAAAGCAAACAATAGAAGATTACAGGATAATGTCACCAGACCGAATATAAAAAAGAGTACAGCGCAAAACATTTACGACAAAAATTCAATACAACCAATCAATACAAATCAATGACTTATAGTAAACTAAAATAACGAATGGTAACAATATAAAAAAAAAAGTACATAGTTGAATGAAACTGAAACAAGTATATCGCGTCAAATGAATCAAGAATGGAAAAATGAAATAGATGAAAAAGAGGAGGATATGAGTACGGAGATTGGATATGTATTTGTATGTAGAAAACAGACGATCGCTAGTTGTTGAGCTTCGGTGGGTCTGCAAGGCCGCTTGGGCCACCCGACTTGAAAACCGAAGATCGACTGAGCGTCCAGTATTTATTATTTATATATATATATATCTTTACATATATGCTGATTTAAAATATACATACACATAGCAAAGATACCCAGTCTCTGTTGGTCGGTACGACGTCGCGACGAGACGTGACTCGTTATATTACAAACTATACAACGAACTACAGCGGAATAAATTGAAGGGCAATAAAGAGAGAAGCAGGGTGATAGAGAGTGAGAGAGAAATTAACCGGACCCATGAGGAAACATGTTATGTGAGAATACGTGTTGGTGAATGGTGAATCACGCGGGGAAGGATGTTTAGTTGGGTCCTAAGTTGTTTCCGACCCATGAGGCCCTGTGGCCATCTATGACCCATACTCTCTCCACTGACAATTAGATACATGTAACTTCTCTGAAACCCACTATATCAGCCCAATATATATATATATATATATATATATGACTATTGTAAACCTTGTATCTATGTAATACGTATGTTATTCCTTCAAATGGAGAATGGGCTGCTCGAATTAACTGTATCATTGCTATGATTGTTTTATGCCTGCAGTTAGTTGGGTTAGTTATTCTAATAATTGGGCCGATTGTGCGAATGTGATAATCGAAATTCGTCAGGTGGGTTATAATAATTGTATATAAATATCAACTAATATTCCAAGACGTGTAACAATCACATTTGAGGATTATTGTACGTCATTCTTCTCCATGAATTATAATTTTATAATATTTATCAGTGTTTATGTTCATATTTTTCCAATTGATTCTATAATTTAATTCGAAAAATTGACTCACAAATATTACTTCTTGAAAAAACAAAAAAAAATGAAAAAAAAATGTGAGCACACGTCACTTTTATCTCCAATATTTATCAGCATAGTAATATTTTCTCAATCTCATTTTAACATTGTTTACATTTATGAAATATCAAATTTGATTTTTAAATTCTATTGTGTATTGTCTAAATATTAGTTCAACTATACAATCATTATACCTTTAGATTTCATTTTTATTATATAAATATAATATTTTCTCTTCATCATAATTTAATCGATGATGTTAATGAATACATTCAACAATTAATATTCCGCCGTGTACATGAAAAGAAAATCTTGAGACGTTATATTAATTATAAGAAACTCAAATAAGAAGTATACATAGGAAAATTTAAATAATACTTAGCCGATAGGGTTAACACAGTGATAGCTTCGAGTTGCCAAAAAATAGTTGTGTCCATAAAAAGCGAATAGAAAATTTATTTCGCTTTTCACGCATATTCCATAAAATATCGAAATAAAAAAAATGTAACAATTACCACATGGTTTGTTCGTAAATTATTATTGAATGTGAATTTTGGAGGTTAGATATATGCAAATGCAACAAGTTGAGGCAATTCAACTACCGCAAAATCTTAAATAAATAAATATGTTGTAAAAAAAAACTATTTATTGTTAATAAGTATAGTCATTAGATATGTATTTCCAATATTATATATATATATCAATACCATTTTTTCATTACTTTTAAGCATTGCAAATGAAATATTATTAATATGGCACCCAAAGTAAGCTGCTGGAGCGCACCAATCACCTTAAATTGACTGCTATATATATATATATATATATACACCCATCTGATGGTTACAATAATAATTAATAAATTAATTAATAATAATAGTAAGTTAGATAATAGCTGCGATACTTAAACTATAATCGTCACATTAACAACACTTTTCACATATATGCAAAAGTACGCTATAATTGAATGGTTTCAGCACTATATTCAGATTTTGTTGCTTTTTTTTTTTTTCCTTTCAATTTTTGTTCATAAATAAATATATATCAACTTTTTGATCAGACAATGTATGTATGTATATATGTATGTGTTTCATACGGATTTTATATGTACCTCCGCATTCCTCCGTGTATATACATACAGACTATTTGCCGGATTCGCACCGTTTGACAGCGTAATATGAATTTATATATACATTGGCATAAATGTGTATACATGTGTGTAATGAAAATGGCGTAGTACTAGAGCGTATGCCAATACTATTTTTTTTACGTAATGAAGGTTTATTGACAGACGCGCCGCCACATATAACGCGGTGAATGTTGTATAGCTTACTGGACATAGCAGCGCGCCCATCGCAACATTAGCACACTTTAAAAAGTAGCTGGACACGCCATCTGCAAATTTTAAAATTGCGCGAATAATTTTTGTTATCATTGGCGGGAGAATATTGTATACGCGCAAAAATTCACCTTGAATATAATTCTTGTGCTTATAACGTGAAGTAGGGACTATTTATAATGCAGTAGTTTTTATACTTTTACTGTGAAATGAATATGAAAAATTTTCTATATGCCCTATAAGGATAATTATCCGAAAGAACACAATATATATTGCACATTATTATAAGTAATACATCATATTTGTATCTAATTGAACATAATATAGTGAGTGATAATAAAACCTTATTGTTAAAAATGTCAATGGAGAGCATGATGATATACGAGTGAGTACGACAACCTTTATAGCATATATACTGTTGCCAATATAATTAAGGAACAGTTTCATTTGGATTTGGTTCCGCGTATTGCTGTCCTTGCAGATGTTGCTGCTGTTGATCAGAAATATAACCTTCATTGGAATAATTTCCATAATGCTCTTGATTATTAAGTTGATCATCTTGTTGTTGATGGCTATCATCATTCGTTTGATTTTGGTATAACGATGGGTCATACTGATCATACTGTCCATAATTTTCATTTGTATATTCTGCTGGATAATTTGGATCGTGCACTGAAAAGTCCTGATAATTTTGATTATCTTCTGGCAATTCATAATTGGACGCTGCCATTTCTTGATTACTATGCGGCTGCTGATTATCATAATTGTGTATATAATTTTCATTACCAGTGGGTACAAATGATTTAACATCAGACTTGCTGATATTGTTACTGTGATTAGAAGTATTTTGATTGACATTCGAAGAATCAATTGTTGGATCAGCATCAGGAGTTTTTGATGATCGTCCTGATAAAACATATAGTGAAATTGATTTAGTTCTTTATCAGTTATTTACATACAGGTTATTACTATTTTTGTTTTATTTTAAAAATAATGACCTTTTTGATTATCGAATGTGTCTCTTATTGTATTCGACAAATAGTCTATGTTGCTTTGTAAGTTGGCCATTTCTTCCCTACATTAAAATTGAAGTAATATTATTAGAATAATATTCAAATAATAAAATAAATAACGACAATCAACAGCATTATATATATATATATGTATAGAGATATAAAATCGTACACTTTGCTATAGTTAATCTGTGGTTAATACTATTCTTGTGTTGATAGAGGTGCCTTTTCAGATTTCACGGTAACCGACTTCTTTTTCGGACTGATTTTAAGTTTCAAGTCAACCTTCACAGTACGCTTCTTTTTTGACGGTGAGGTTGATAATTTAACTGCTGCTGTATCGTCCACCTCCTCTGGCCCCTCTGTCAACACAGAATAGCCCAAAAAAATGCATTGAGAATGTTGATTTATTGAGCGCGAAATGATGATTTACGAATGATGATATGAAATACGATGAATGAACTCAACCATTTTCACGATACGAAATCAAATAAAATACTCGCTTTTTTTTACCCGACAATTGAATTTATTCTTTTAATTGTAAATTCAAAGTATAATACTTGTGCGTGCGGTTGTTATCTTCCAAACGCTGTGTGAGAGATTGGCATTCAGCAGACAGTCGTGTGACGAGCTTAGCTTGATTGCTGAGAGCATCTTCTAAACCACCCACTGTAGCAACTGAGAAATTTTAATTTCATTAGCCAATTTTTTGTAAATTGACTAATTTTCTTCTTGTATTTTTTTTTTATCTACCCATGCTAGGCATAGTGTCATCATGCCGATTTCCCACACAAATTTATTTCCAAGTATTAATAATCTTCTCGCGATTGTTCATTGTTTGGAAACAATACTCCAATTTATATTGAATAATTTACGGACAATATACCCAACACAGGCACTGTTCGCTAAATCTTACCATGCTTTGTTTCCATATCCATTATCATGGTCGTTAAGTCTTTTTCATTGTCCACACGGGAGGTTGTGGATGGTGCTTGATTGTCCGGAGCATGAATTAATTTCGTCATATTCAGCTATAAATGAAATAAAGAATCAATTTACTGCACGAATTTTTCCCCTGAAATACATACTTTGTTTACAATTTTCAAAATAGTCATACCTCTTTCTCTAGAGATGCGATTTGTTCCGATAGTCTCAGATTTTCTCTACGGCAATGAACAATATCTACATCAGCTCTTTCTAACCGCTGTTTGTAAGAATTGATTTCAGTTTGCCAACGATTATGCTCTTGGCGTACTTGGCGCTCGTATCGCTCTGCTGCTGATTTTGCTGTTGTCACTTCCTGCTCGGCAGCATCTTTCTCAGCAGTCATTTGATTCAAATCACTCTGCAAACTTGCTACAATACAGTGAACAAATTGGCAAATGTTATATAATCGTCATACTGACATGTAAAATGGTTCGGCGACAAGTAAAACTTACATATTTTTGAATGCAACTCTTTTTTAAGGTCATCAATTAAAGCCTGCTTTTGAGATAATTCGCGTTTTAAATCGGATATTTCACGACGTTGCTTATCAATCTCTAAATGCGACTTGGATGCAGCATCCCAGTGTGTCGCAACGTCTGCAGATAATTGTTCGACTTGTTGACTATATCTACGTTCAATTTGTTGTCGTTCATCTGCCAAACGCCGCGTTGTCTCTTGTGTAGCTTCACGAATTTTTTCCCGCTGTCTCTCCAATTCATCCTTGAGTCTACGTACTTCAGCTTCAGTCTGACTTTTTTCAAATTGAAATTGTTGTGCTGAATCCTTTGTACGTTTAGATTTTTGCATTAATTCGTCTTCACGATCGCGTGCAATTTGTAAATTTCTCAAGGCTTCTTCTAATTTTGAATTCATCTCCCGTTTTTCACGCATCACTTGATCCAATTGGCTGAGCGCATCTGCATGCGATCCACCTCCAGAATTCTCCGACAATCGTACAAGATTCAATTGATTGTCCTCCTGAACTTTTTTCAATTCTATTTTAGCTTGAGTTAATTGCGCTTCCAACTCACTGATTCGCGACTCATACATTATACTTGGGCCCTCCATTATTTGATGATTATTTTTTTTTCCTGTACTATGCGTTGGTTCAATATCTCGGACAATTGTTTTTTCGGATCTCTTCATCTCATCGGTATGATCAAATTCATTGAGAAACGATTTTAATAGCCCCGTTTTATTTTTTTCATGTAATGCTTCATTTTCCGCAACAACTACTCGAATTTTGCCAAGAAGATTTTTCAATTCATCTTTGCAATATCCTGACTCTTGTTCTAAGTGCTCGATATATTCATCTTGCCGCAGTAAAAGCGATGTCAATTCTTTAGGTGTTAATTTTGGCTCCTCAGTAGTTAATTGAGATATCACGGGTGGACGATGTTTGTCTGAAGCAATTAGAGCATTTGTTCTGGATGATAAATTGCCCGGATATTCTTTGGAACAATCACTCACAGCACTCCTGTCATCAGTATCGTCTGCAGACTCGTTAATCCTTGGATTACTTCGTCGATAAATGCGGTGGTCGCGTGTGAGTTTCCTAAAACACAATTATTTTTTGTACATCAGTAGTAAAACTAGAATATTTCATAATTATTATTCAATTTAAATAAATATATACTTTACCCTGATGTTCGAGATGAATACGATTCAGCTAACATATACTTCAATCTAGAAACTGCTTCACGGTATGCTGTTTCCGTATAATCCGGTATTCTTTTTTTACCAATATCCATTTTTATATTAGAATGTATTTTCCTGAATAAACAATTATCAATTTCATCATATAAATCCATTCAATGTTATAAAATTTGTCGTAAAAATAGATGTAAACATCGAAGAATCATGCTGTCTGCACGATCAATACTTTATTTTGAAATAGCGGTGGGGAAAAAATAATGTAACTCTCACCTGGCCTTGAAACGTTTCGGTCTACTGAATGGTGCATTCTCGATATGTGTAAAATTGAATGGACTTTTAGGTTTGCAATATGGACGAATTGGTAATTTTGAACGCGATAATAATGTTCCGGGTGCAGCAGAAATGCTCACAGACGAAATACCACCTGTGCGACATCGTCGAGGATAGTTGCTCGTCGTTAGCATTCCGTTCGCATTATGGCAGGCAAGTCGGCATTACGGCTCTTACATATAAGCTCGTAGTCCAATCGATGATAGGGTGGAAACATACACTCGCACGTACAATGTTAAATCAGAAATCTTGTGATAGTTCTTGGGGGACGGCTGTATAGTCAAGTTCTGGAAGTAAAATGAACTTTGGGCCAACGGGACGTAACCAGAGCCTGGTAGTGAATCGCGTGCGAGAAAGTCATCCGTACTTAGAGGGAACAGGCACCGTACTATTAAACACGCTACTGCCAATATGCTGTGATTTCTCGTCATCTAAAATTATTGCTAATCTGAAATAGTCATATTTTAAAACTGCTATAAACTATTAAATATATTTATTTTTCAATAATAATTGTTTCCACTATCTAACTAATGTTATATCCATCATTAGTATCATAGAATTACTTGAAAATTAGTATCAATTTGATTTATAAAAATAAATACTACAGTATTTTCCATTTTTAATATCATGTTATATCATTGAATTATTCAGAAACTGGGATTAGCCGCAGTAACGAAAACAGTTGAATGACGATTTACTTCAATTGGTTCAACTGATGTCTCTGTTTCCATACTTGCATATTCTGCTGTTTCTATAAGAATTTACATTCTCGTTTATTGCTTCTACAAAATTATATAATTCAATATGAAAAGTGAATTTTACCTTCGTTATAATGAGAAATTGATCTCATTAATAATATCATTATGAGTCCAAAGATTGCTGATCCTCCGCAAACGAAGCTCAAAACATTTCGATAATAGTCCGGACAATTAGTAGTGCATCGTCTAAAAATCAAATTTATTATTTATTATTTTTTTTTTTTTACCAGTCTATTAACTTGCACGCATGGCATATACAAAAAAGAATTCCTTACGTATACTGTATAACCATGACAACCAATCCATTGCAAAGTTTATCGGTAAAACTCATTGAGCCATAAACGAACGCGCCACTCTCTGTGCTTTGTCCAATAAGATCTGCCGTCAGTCCAAGACTCGTAACTAACAATACTGATCCCGCAGCACCTGAAGGACATTTTCAAACGATTATTCGTACATCGAATTGTATGTCGATTTTTTTATTGCGTTCAATTGTATTTCATACTGTTCCCTACGTATTATTTACCAAATAATAATGCCACCGGATATATTTCATAATTGATAAACGTTTCTCCTTTACCAAACCATATCCAAGTGCATGCAGATACGCCTAAAATTACTCCGATAGAGTAAGAAGTTTTTCTACCCAATTTCGCATTGATCCTGTCAATTATTAACGACATTTGGAAACTACTCATGTACATTACAAGCGGTATAATAGCTAAAGATGTCGCAGGCATTTTTAAACTGTCATGAAGATATAATGGAATATAAATCTGTGATATATTTGCGAATAATCGCGTTGGCATATATACAGCGGCCACTTGATAAAATTGTATATCCTTGAAGAATGACGATGCCGGTCGCAAATTTCTCCGTACTGGACCTGCAATAATGTAATACATCACACATATGATCAAAATCAATACGCAATTACAATTATTTTATTACCTGTGGAATTATAGGGTATCTCTTTCACGAATGAGTGAAATATTATTGATGCTATAGACCCAACAAATATACCAACTATTACAATGTGTTGAAATTTGTAACTATCAGTGGGTCCTATTTGACTATCTGCCTCATCTGCAGTAAAATGTAGTACTGCCCATGTAATACAATAGACAAAAACATTGGCGAAAACGGTGAATATGTATCTGAAATATCAGTGCATTGTTCGTATGAATTTTTTATTGAATGTAAACTACTAATAATTCCATTGTTTATAAAATTTTTTGATTATTTATTGAATATTCCACTGATTGAACGTAATTTAATATATTTACCTGATTGCTATCAGTTCTGTTCGTTCATATTCGGTTGGTGTAAGATCGGGTATCAAAGATAGATGCGAAATTTGAACTGCCGCCCAACCAAATTGAAATATAATGATGAAACCAGCGTAATAAATTAATTGAGCCCACTGATGTGCATCAGAACAATTTACACATTGGGTGAATATAAATGGGAAACTGAAGAGCACACATATCGTACCTGAATTATTGAAAACAAAATTATTATGAGAAAAAATATAATAACTCGTTAGAGCAGCCAATGTTTCTATTCACCAAAAAGATGCCAAGTCTTTCGTCTTCCATATCGGCATAACCAAAAATTGTCATCTTTATCAGATTGAATTCCAACAAATGGTGTTGCGATTGCATCAGCCACTTGACCAATGAGCAAAACTACTCCTGATAAAACAGGATCAAAACCCAATACCAAATGAAAAAATACTATCAAATATGTGAACCACATAGATGCACATATATCATTTAATATATGGCCAAGTCCATAAGCCCATTTTTGTTTTGTCGGCAATCTTCGGACTATTTCTGTGTAGTCATTTTCAACAGGATTCACAACACTATCCATTATCAACTTCCTATATTTATAAACGTAATCCCTACAGATGGAAATAAATACATATAATAATATTAGTTATTGTAACGCAATAAATGTTGAAAATGGCAATATGGATAGTCGAAATATGTACCTTTAATTTAATTGCGAGAGACGTGGCTACACATCACTTTTAACAACTCATTTAAAGATAACGTAAACGGTAATAGACAAAAAAAATTATCACGTCTTATCGCAAATATTAACTGAAATGTGACAGCTACGACGAGAAAGATCTCGCATCGTCTAGTCACTGATGACAATTACTGACAAGAGATGAATCATGATAAACATAACCTCAATTGTGCAAAGAACACATATGTGTTCAATCATTTATGAATTTCTATGATAAAATGAAAATTATGTTAATACCATTGAATTATATTCAGAAATTTGTATTTGGAAAATTATGCACATACATGTAGATATTTTATTTGTCATGTACATTTATAAATGGACCCGGGCAATTCATGTAAACAAAAATATAAATAGCAAATATAATGACAAACTTATTTATATATTTATTGCGTGTGTCTATTCCAGTCTGTTCTATGGATAAATAATAAGATCGATAGATCATTATTTTGGCTGCAACGTATATATATATATATATATATATTGTATATATCGAGAACTGGAGCGAGCATGTTCTGGAAAGTGTTAGAACTATGGCAAGTAAACATTGTGACGTTCTACGACCATCTAGAAACTTCCAAATCAAATAATTGCACATAAATCATGTAAAATTAATATTATTAATTTAAAAAATGCATAAAAGGATGACCAGAAAATATAGGAGGACATTTCTAAAATATTTCTAATTGGCTGCAACGTTAATATTTATTATAAATATACATTTAACAATTTTTGTTTTCGAGAATATTCGAGATGAAACGCGCGAGCCCGGCTCGAGCGTATATAAGTGCTGTCCAATGCGCAACAGGCATATTCAACTGAAAGCAATCGTAAGACATACATCGCAATAGCGAACACAAACGCGTTCTACGCAATTGAACAAATAACGTTTATAATTCTGTGTTATTTTCTGAGTGAAATAATAAAGTGATATCAACATGTCATTGACACCATTGTTGTACTCAGACTGGTGGGAAGGTTTGGATCGTCCTCATCGTTTATTTGATCAACATTTTGGAGCTGCTTTGTTGCCGGATCAATTGAATTTGATTCATGGTCTTTTACCACGCTCAAATATCTTGATACATCCATCACAACGTGTGCACTATAACCGACCGTGGGCTGATCTTTTCCACAGAGATGACGAAGGCTCGTCAACAGTTAGTGCTGACAAAAACAAATTCCAAGTTACTCTTGATGTTCAGCAATTCAAACCTGATGAAATCAACGTAAAAGTCATTGACAAATGTGTGGTGGTCGAGGCAAAGCACGAGGAGAAACGGGACGAGCATGGCTGGATCTCACGTCAATTCATACGCAAATATTTAATTCCTGAACAATGCGATATTGATCAAGTGTATTCCAAGCTGTCATCTGATGGAGTATTGACAATCACTGCACCAAGAAAGGATGCGCCTGCTGTGGAAAACGAGAGGACCATTAGAATTGAACATACTGGTCAACCGGCTATCCGTCAACAATCACAAAGTGGCGCTACAAAGGCTGTTAAGAACGACAATAAGGCTGATGATAAAATTGACGCAAAGTAATTTGTTCCTGCTTCGAGATTCAATTTGTTAGATTTTAAGTGTGTGTTTGTGTGTTTATTCATATATAATTTTCTCTATGAGTTCAAACATTTAACCAATGTATCGAGTCATTAAAGCCATTCCATTGCATGTAATTTACTACGTATAGTTCTCATTCACTACTCAGTTGTATCTAAGTTTCTTCATCTTTCATAATAAAGTACAACTCAAATTAAATTACCATGTGTCTTTTTTTATTTTCAATAACTTTATTATTATTATTATTCAATGCTCGTATTATTCAATACAAATGTGTTTAGAAAATAGCATCAATAACAGTCTCGAAACGTTTCAAGATGTATGAATCTGTTTAAAAATGGAGTTTCTATTCCTAACTATTAGACTCTGCCAGATATTTTTCCTTCATTGTTGGAAGATAGTAAATTCGTTGAATTACTGTCGCATACATACGTTAAATTTATAAGTTAGGATTTTTCAACTAAATAATCAAATGACCAATGCAGAAAAAATACTGCGTGCAATGTTTTACATATTTACATAATATTCAATGATTAATTTAATATCAACTGTCTTTAAGCACTTCTTTCAATATTGATCCTGTATTCCTGGATGGTATAAAATCTGGAAATGATGGAAGAGACATATTTGATAGGAGGAGGCCAGATTGCGTCGATGATGACGAGTGCTCTCGGCTGTGACCAGGTCGTGAAATATTCTGGAATAATATAAATTAAAATGATAAATTCTCCAATTTATATATTGATATTGTCGAATGTAATTCATTTACTCACTGTATTTGATATTGGCAATGGTGGAATAGGCGGCATCGGCTTTGATTCACTCTCCAAAAATCGTACAAACGCTGCAGACAATGATGCTTCCTGATCCTAACGAGAGAAAAGAAAGAAAACAAAAAATTGTAATAAGTATTTATTTAACCTTAAAGTGTGATGACGTTTGTGCTAAAGTATTCACCCTTGTTGGTGTTCCGCCACTACTGAGCAATCCAGATAACCATCCTCCATGCGCTGTTGGATGATTCAACCCCGTTTTGTCACGCTCTATTTCATTGAAATCCAAAATTGTGGCGAAAACTCGGAGTACCGATGATTTATCAGCAGTGGATGAAGACAGAAAGCCCAAAAGTAAATTCTTCATTAGACTCCTTAAACAATAAATGAACAACAGATAAAATTAATATTATTATAGTATAATAAATATTAATATTATTATTATTATTTGAATGATATAATTGTTAACGTACTTGTCAACTTTCCCTTCTCCACTCTGTTTCGCCTCTTGAATTCTTTGCTCCGCGGTATCAACAAGCTCTGTCAATCTCGAAACTGGAAACGAAAAGACGTTTATCAATAAAAGTCACTTATAATTTCCAAAAATCTTTGGAATATTAAAAAAAAAAAAAAAAAATGATTGAATAATATTATGAAATGACTGCTCTGATACTTATTGATTGCATACAAGTGCACTATGTCGCATCCTAGTTGGCAGGCACTGGCGACTAAGGAAGACATGAGTGGAAGTATGACACAAGCACTGATCGGTTTACAATTCACCAGTACCTGATGTAATACTCACACCCGTGTCTAAATTGTACATGCGGTATTTGTCTTCTGTATCATGCCATTCTATCGGGCCATCATGCCAATATTGTCAGTGTGATAATATTGTTATTATTAATTTCAATATATTTACGCATTTAATAATTGACGTCTAATAAATAAATGCAAAACTAAATACAACGTGAATTATTTTCTTCTGATGCATCAAATATAAAACAAACTCTCAATGTAAAAAATAATTGTTTTTGTAGGAAAGAGGTAACGGGTGGGAAATCCCACGAGGTAATATGAGTATCTGCAATGTACCCACTCACAGTTACCGCATGAGATTACACACTCTGTCGCTACCAAGTACTTATATTTCTACCTACAATAAGAATCCATAATGTGTTGGTTAATTTGTGAGATTCATTGGCCATTGCATTTGCCTCTAAGTCGTTTAATAAAATAGATTTGATATTAAGAATTTCTATTATTCAAATAATATAATTGATATGATACCAAATTATTTTCGTATGTTGCACGAAACATATATTGCAAAAGTTAAACGTTCAATTCATATTTCTAAATTATAGTATTCTCTAATAATATATGGAGAATCGTTTAGAATGTTTATAAAAATTTAATTATTTAAAGATGTGGTAGCCGAATGAACCAACACCAAAATGGTTATAAAAATGCGTGAAAATACGATTTAGTGTGCAAAAAGGCGACGTCCTAGTCCGTAGCAAGATACCAGCCAGAATCCTGAGTTATTCTAATATTCCCAGAATTACCAGCTGATATTTGACTACGCCACCAGATCATTTGTGCTTTATTTTTTTCTATTTTAATTAGTCACAATTGAATGAATGCATATAAATTAATATCAGTATATCTTTCTTATCACTAAGTTGCTACATTAATAAACTGGTGATTAAAAATTGAATGTGGCTTAAACTATGGAGCAGCAGTGACGAATTAAAAGCATACAATAAAAAAAAATACGAAAATTAATAAAGAGCACGAGAATATATGTAGTGAATGAGTGTTTCCTTATTATTTTTTTTTGTGCATTATAAAAATTCATGCAAGTTTATGCCTCGGCGCGATTATTGTTATTTAAATTACAATGAAATAGACAAAATTGTTATAATGAAAACAAATGTATATG
The DNA here is from genome assembly GCA_910591685.1 of Galerucella tenella. Classification (NCBI taxonomy): domain Eukaryota; kingdom Metazoa; phylum Arthropoda; class Insecta; order Coleoptera; family Chrysomelidae; genus Galerucella; species Galerucella tenella. The sequence continues at coordinate 73,901 of CAJUYH010000123.1, read as the reverse complement.
CACACAAATGAAAACGATAAAAGAAAAAAAAATTTCAATCCGCTACTATGATAAAACAATAAAAGTGGTAAATTTGTAAATATACCTTCATCGTTCAGTTCCTGAATCCGTTCGCTTTTTTTATTAAGTTGCTCACTCAATCGAGATGCTGCTTGTAAACATCCTTTTGCTTCAACCAATTGACCCTGATTATCAAAATAAACAATTTATTGAATAAAAAATAATTTTGAATACGGTATACGGTATTCCCATTAAAATAATTAATATAACCTTTAAATTTGTCATTTCAACCTTCAATTCTTCCTGCTTTTTATGTGACTCCATCAGTTGTTCTCGAATTTTTTCCGTAGCATTTTTTATGTCACTTTCTTTATCTAAATTAGAAAAGCACAAAATGAAAATGGAATATAGTTGCATTTAATACGTGGAGTATCAATGAATTTTCAATGAAACTACCTCTTTGGAATTGCTCCAAAACAATTTGTAAATTCATGAGAGAAGCAGTGTGCCTTAAAACTTTATCCTCAGCAACTGAAAGTTTACTTTGAATTTCATCTCTCTGTTGGATTATTAGTGTCATTTGTTGCTGCAAAGTTTCAACTTGTTGATTCGCTCGAATATTGGCCGAAGTATAAACAGTAGAACTATTCTTCAATTTTTCTTCAGCTTGTAACAGTTTTGCCTCTAATTCTTTTTTACTTTGCTCAATAAGCAATGCCTCCTCTGTATAATTGCCTTCTATTTCAACGAGATGGGATCGAAGCCGTTCCAATTCTTTCGCAGCTGCAATTTCACGATGTTGACTTTCAGTCAATTGATTTTGTAAAAGTCTATTACTGGACTGTTCTTTAATGAGTGCCGCTTCCATTGCATTACATTTCTCATTTAATACCGACACTTGCGCAATTTGCATTGAATGCTCCACGATATTGCATGTTTCTCCATGATTATTCGATTCTTCGAAGTTTTTCAAACGTTGACGTACAACTTGAAGTTCATTCTGAGCCCACAAAATATCTGCCTCTTTTTGCTTCACCATATTTTCGTACGATTCACGTTCGGCAATGGCAGTTTGCAGTGTTGATGCTTGTTCAGTAAATAATTGCGTCATTCTTTGTATTTCTGCATGATATTGAAGGCTTTCATTGTGTTTGACTTGCACTAGCCGCACAAGTTCATCGCGTTCAGCTTTCAACAATGTCATGGCACTTTCATTTTCTGTTGTTTTCTTTTCGGAATGTAACGCCGCGCTCGACCTTATAGATTCAATTTCCTGGTCCTTTTGGTTTATAATTTGCGATAATGTTTCGATTGTTTCTTTAGCCATATCGACGGACTCTTTCGAATTTTCCACTGCCAATTGCAATTCATGCTGACACGCATTTAGTTTTTCCGTCAGTTGATTTTTCTCTTCTTTTAATAATTCCAATTCGGTCATTTTTATATCAAGAGCTTCAGAAATTTTTTGATTTTCTTCATGTGTTGTTTTATTGGCCAACAAATTTTCATGTTCCGTTGTCAACATTGTCAACTGATTCTCCAATTGTTCACAACGATTTTCAGTCTCTTTCAATTTTTCCGCAATATTTTTTGCATTTTCCCATTGTTCTTCCATATCCGAAAATCTTTCACGAATATTCACCAATTTTTCATTCTCTTCCTGAAGATTTATTAATTTATCATCCAATTCTTTGCATTTATTCTCACTTGCAAAAAGTTTATTTTCAATCAACTGCAAACGTTGTTTTTCCTCTTCAAGCTCATTCGCCATATTTGCGTGCAATCGTAAACTTTCACAATCGCTTTTCAATACTTCGCACTCTGATTTTGAACTATTCCAGTTTTTTTCCAAATTCATACTTGTTTCCTCCAATTGTTCTACTTTAGATCGTAATTCAATAAGTTCTGTCTTATCAGCAGTTGCTTCCTCTTGTAAAAACGTATGTTCCTGTTGCAATAAATTCATTTCCGTTTGCAAAAGTTCCAATCTATCTTGCCATTCATTAGTAATGCTGTTCATTTGCTCCAATATTACATTATTTTCTTTGACAAGTCTCTGATTTTCCTCAATTAATTCGTTGCATTGACTTTCTTTTTTAGATGATTCACTTAATGCGAAATCAAGCTCTTTCCTCATATTCAATAAATCGTATTCCAAATCGTCTTTTTCACGATTCGCCACTTCCAATTGACCACGCAGATCTTTTAAGATCTCACTATCCTCATCGACTGTTCCGCATTTTTTTAATATCGCAAACTCCATTTCCACATGCTCTTTTTCCTGTGACAATGCCAAAATATCTCTTTCAACTTCTTTCTTTGCGTCATCCATAATTGCCAATTCCTTCTCCAATATTTTTGTATTATCCGCAGAATTTTTCAATTCTTTTCGGGCATTATTAATATCAATTTTCAATTCTTCAATCAATTCAAGATTTTCATCCAAACTCTTGCACTTTTCTATATACATATTTAACTCTTCTTGCATTTGTTTGTCTCGACTTTCCATGTTGTCGATTTTTTTTCTCAATTCGTTATTTTCATCCAATGAAGAATGCAATCTACGACTGAGATCTTCCATCATATTTTCATTATTCTCAACATTTTTTGACGCTCCAGCCAATTGTTGTTGTGCTATTTCTAATTGTTGCTTTGTATTACGGACTTCAGCTTCTAAATTCTCTTGATTTCGCAATGATCCCTCCATATTGCTCATAGCAGTTATCATTTCCGAATTTTTATTGCGTATTGTATCATATTCAAATTGCAAACGTTTTATATCCAGTGCCATGGATTCTGTTTCTGTTTCTAAACTGGCAACTCGCTCTTCACTTGCTTCTGGTATGGACGGCAAATTTGATTTCATATGTTGAAGTTCCATTTCCAATGCTTCAATTGTACTTTGCTGCTCATCAAAATCCATTTGCAAACTGTCTTTTATTTCACTAACATCGCGCAATGCACTCGATAAATCTGTTAGCTGCCGTTCCAACAACTCTTTTTTCCATTCAACCTCAACGCATTGTTTGGCAACGGCTTCAAAAATTGTTTCATCATCTTCCAATTGGACATTTAAATTTTTCACAATTTCATGGACTTTTTGAGCGATTTCATTTAGTATAACGTCATTATCATTTTCCGTCTGCATTTTCTTGTCAGTATGATTTATTATCATTTTATTATCAATTGTATTTTCATCTATATTTATTGGCTCAGTTTGAATATTTTTATCTTCATTTACTAATTTTAAATTTAAAACAGAATCATTTTCTTCAATGGCTTTAGCAGGATAATTTGCAGTTGTCAATTCGTTTTCAAGCGTTACAAATTTTTCTTGCATTATATTGTGTTCAACGTAAAGTGACTCATAGGCTGCTTGAAGGCACTGATGTTTCTTTTGGAGTTCTTCTTTCAATGTCAATATTTTTTCTGCAACACACATAATTAAAATAACAATCAATGATATTAATGAGTTATTTTATTTATTCTGTCGTTTAACGAAATATAAATATATTACCGATAGATTGTGCATGCTGTTGATCGAGTTCGTCAATACTGACAGTAAGACTTTTATTTTCCTCCTCCAATTTTTTAATTTTATTTTGCAATTCAGCTTCTTTATTATGCACTCCATTTGTATTGATTGACTCCTCAACATGATTGTTTTGTTTAATTAAATATTTATTATTATCTCGTAATTCACCAGCACCATTTTCAATTTCCAATGCGTTAAGTGCACATCGGACTAAATGAATTTGCTCAGATGAGTCGAGCTTCGATATTGCTGTACGAAAATCGTTAACAAAGGCCAATTCATCCAACTGCAATTTCTTCATATTTCTTTCTGCATCTCGACTCTGAATAAAAATTATCATTAAATGTTTGCGTGATAATCAACTTGGGTGAATGGTGTCTCTCAGGATATTTCACATTTATAAAGTTGCATTGTGTAATATTACATAGACCCCCGTGTCAATTAATTATAGTTAAGTAACAATTTCCCCATGATTATTTCAATAATATTAATACTTAATGCACTATTCGACGTTTCGTGATATTTATGTTTACGTAAAAAAAAAAAAAAAATAATAATAAATAATAAAAGAAAAAGAGAGAGAATATATAATAATCGACATGAATGACAATGAGTATATTTTCAGTCAAGGATACTTTACCTTTTCACCAATTTGTATAATGCGATTAATCATATTTTGCTTGGTTCGCGTCAGCTCAGTATTTTGATTATCATCAGCAATTTCTTCCTTTTTGTCCGCGTTCTTTTGATATTTCACCAATTCCATTTCCAATTGTTGTGCTCTTACGGTGGCTTGTGCAAGTTGCTCTTCCAATTCACGTACATGATCTTGCGCATCACGATTTTTAACTGACGGTGGATCCCAAAAGAATCCTCCACCCCTATCATGTTGATCACCATCTTGCTGAAATTAAAAATTATAAATTTCAAGATGGGAATAGGAGTTTAGAGTAAATAACTGTAAATGACATTCAACAGGGGAATGAGAACGGGTATGAGAGGGGTGAATCGGTAAAATTAGCATCGCTGTTGTCTCTCTTTTGCATAAGAATCTCATATCGTGAACAATGCGGCTTAAAACGTCTCTATCCGGTGGAGCACATTCATACAGTCAAGGAAAAATGCGACGCTTATGCAATGAAAATTATATCTCTGAGATTTTATGTCACGAGAAAGAGACAGCTGCAATGTATCCAATAAATACGTACTTCATCAACATCACCCGTCGCACAATAGCACAATGAAGAAGGCTGATCATCCAACTTTCAAATGAGAAATGTTTGACTGAACACATGAGCGTTCCAGTGACAATCATTAAATAATTTCAAGGCGGTGTGTGTATTAAATATTCGTATACAAATATATACGTAATGCATAATGTATATGCTAAAGCCAACTTTAAACGGAGTCAACCAATATAAATCATTGGAAAAAGGGGGAATCGATCGAAAAAATAATATATATTGGAGTCATCAACAGATCTCTATTTTTTTTTTATTTTATTTTTTACAGTCCCTCCAATATTTTGTGTATTCAAGTGGGACATATCGAAATGGAAATATGTGTGTCTATATGTGGTCATCGAGGATGCGTATAGATTCCAGAGACCAATGATCCGGAACCGGGTGATTTTTACAATGATAAACATGACGGGGATCAAGTCTTCTGGGGCACTGCAATGGATAATGTGTTATGTATACAGAGTTAAACACTTGGGCCTACTTCGCTTTCTACCTTTTTTTTTTTTTTTTTTTTTTCGCTTCTCTCTTTATCGATGTTTCTCACTCTTTCTGACTATGCCGTGGTCCAAGACGTACCAGCGATGCTAATGAATATGAAAGGGGGTTTGGTTGGGTCAGGTCAAGGAATAATAGCTCGTTTGACTTGCATGTATTTCCGTGACAAAGGAACCCGTGGCATTGATCGTTTCGTTAAGGCACAACCTGACATTCCACATTTATTTATTATTTTTTTTTTTTATTCTCTCAACCATACTTATTTATGTTTCCTCAACGAAAGAAAATATTTTATTTAATTTTTTTTTACAGAATATAATGTATCGCTCATGTGACACGTATCCTTCTTTCATTTTTTTTTTTTTTCATTTCACGCTCTCCTCTATATTCAATTATTATATTCAAATCGAGTGGTATATTATAAATGAATTTTTGGAATAAAAAAAAATTCAATTGACTGAATATACTGCAACTAAACTATTGAACATTTACCATCTGCGTCACTCAATTATTTTCATAAGCTAATATATATATATATTTAGTAAATGGGTGGCCGCGGGTTTACATGGCAGTTATGTCTCATCACGATGCATTCAACAGGTAATAAGTCACCGATAGTGAAACGTGGGAAAGGAAGTGGTGTTTGATATTGAATCAAAGTAATATACTTTCCAGCTTTTTTATCTAATGAGTGAGCATAAGTATTGTGCAATATACATTGTATGTATATATTGTTTCCAAGTCACCAAGTAATATAAATAACATGAGCGATGTGCATCAATTGTCGGTGTATTTAAAATTTTAAACTTGTTGTCAATAATGACTCATAACCCGCCAAATATACAATCGAACTGTATAAATGCCACATTGATTTGTTGCTCACAGATGTATATTCCATGTGTCCCATGTTGTATCAACAGGCACACAGGATGATATACAAACTGTACGAACATGTTGAAGTATTCTGGTACTTTATACTATATTCTATTGAGTATATTAAAATGATATATTCACCGAATAAATAATAATCAAATGGAGCCAATATACAGAGGATTAATTCTTGGGATTATTTCTCATCAACTGTCATCCGGAAGTGCTTAACACTGTGACGATGAAGATCCACAAAGCTGAGTTGAAAAATTAATTGCAATATATTTTTAAATAACACAACAATGACTGATTGCTCAAAGTTAGTTATAACAGAAAGAATATGAAAAGTTAATAAATAAATGAATGATATGTAACATGTGAATAAATGATGAGGTCGCGATAACCTCCAGGTATCAGGAATAACGAACGTGGCGGCATTCAGGCTCCGTGAGTACATTGTTCTCGTGTCAATATTAGCAGCTGTGTAGGTGGATATTTATGAAAAAGAACCGGTGACGGAAATAAAAGGAAAAAAAAAAAAAAAGAAACCGAGTGAGTTAATAGAGAACGTATGAGCGCGCGTCTTCTACGTACAGGGCAAGCCCTGTATTTTTATTTTATTTTTTTGTATCGGTTGGTTTTATTGTTTTGGTATTATTCAAAGTTGCTATTACGTATTTATGAATAGAATATTTGTATTTCCGACACAAATAAATGGAGTCTATGGAAATTGGACAATTTTTGTAACGATATGTAAGTACATATTGAGGTTACATATACGAGCGATAACGAGTAATCGCATATCGAGACGATTTGCGCTTGAAAGGCACGCGATATCGCAGACTTGCATCGTTACATTGGCGATACTGACCTCGGAACGTAGTAAATAATAATATATAAAGGTGCACACTCGGCATCGAATTAGATTAATAAAATTTCTAAATATATATATATGCCACAAGAATCAATTAAAATTATTTAAATTCATTGTCCATTGAATTTGTGGATTTTTCACAGTCGATAATAATAAAAAAAAATAGTAGCGTGAATATATTTTGTATATACAATTAATTTGCTTGGCATATCACGAGTGGATTATATCGCTTTGTATTACCTGGAAAAGACAATGTCAGCGGTTTATGGATGATAAGCTCATTGGCGTCCGCTTATACAGTCCATACAATGAACACTCATGCACGTCTAACAATTACTCATTCGCTATTCAAAAATAACTTTTTTTTACTTTTCTTTCTTTTTTTTTTCCAACGAATTTATTCAAAAATTATTTAAAAATAAAATCATCAATTCGTGTTTCAATGAATTGTTTCATGGTTAAAAGTAGTAAAATAAATTGTGTGCTCAGTAAAAAACGGTCTGTCTCATATGACATTTTTGCCATAGTATAAATGAAATTTCAATATATATATATATAATATCTTGACAAAAATTGATCGAACGTGGATGAAATGCCAGGCAATGCGATAAGCGTTATTTGTTACGTGGAACGTCGGACCTATAATCGTGTCCCACAAACTATTCGCACCGTCCTCGTCCTCACGCATACATTGCCTGTGTGAATTACTCGCCAGCTACGTTAATTGTGCAAGGGGACATTTTGCACAATTGCACAACCATCAGCCTAAGCGATTGCAGTTTGATGAAAGTATTACATAGGCATATTCAATTTTGACCTGACATGTATATCAGTTTATTATTTATTTATTTATTTTATTTTTTTTTTTTCCCCATTCGGTGTGGATAGAGAACTATAAGTCAACTGATAAGTATGAATTATCACAGAATTTTTCTATTGTAATATTGGATTTATTGATTGCACGACGTGCATATCTTCCATAGCATGCAGGAATATCATTGTTATGTAACCGGAAAAAATTGTATAACAATAACGAAACTGACAATGAAAGAAAAAAAAAAAAAATATAAAAGACAGAGAGAAAAATAAAGGGCAAATTGTCACGATGTTGTGCAACAACACACATTGATAGTGTTACAGATTGTTGGTGTAGAAAAAAGAAAAAATTAATATTGTAATTGCATTATATCGTATATAGGATTGGTCTTTAATCTCAGTTTAAGCATTGCGCGTCATATTACCATGCCGTTCTTCAAATAATGCCAATTTACTTGAGAAAGTCGAGGACGAAGCGAACATAAGGCGTGTGACATGTGCCAATATACGTTGACTCGAGTTCGAAGTACAAGGATCGGTTTATTAGATTTCTAAGTACATGTGCGATAAACAAAGTTCTCAAATGCAAATAATAATTGCGACGTGTTTGTCGTTCGTTTTTCTGTTCTTCCATTTTTTTTTTAATTTCATTATGAAGCTGTTTATTTATTTATTTCATTTTTTTTCTTCTTCTTTTCACTATGAATTTATACGATTCGTGAAAACAACAAGCCCAATGGTATCGTCGATGGGGACAGAATGATTGCCAGACAACGTCGTAAATCGGCTAAACTTTTATCAATAACCGGCGTTCTTTGACAATAAAATGCGCTTTAGTATCAACGACGTACATCGCAACCACTCCAATGCATTTTATTTAGAGTACATATGCCCGCTAGTTTTCTCTTTATTTAATTTTTTTTTATTATAAATTATTTATAACTATATCGCCTGACATTATATATTTATTTCTGCAATCGTAATGATATCTTTGACATAATATTATGGAGATACACGATCAATTCAAAGTGTCTTAGGCGTCGCGCTGTTATATTTACCAGTGTCACTATAAGCATCGCTAAAAGCATTATATGATATTACTTATTGCCTATTTTCAACATATAAATATATATATATATATATAGATACAGATAAATACGTGAGTATTCTCGCAAGTCATTAAAAACACGTCAACGATATCGACTTTATTTCCCCGTAAATTTTTCAATAATAAAAATGTGAAAATAATCAAACTTCCTCTGTTCCCAATATCAAAATAAACGTAAATTTCCACATCCGACATTATATTTATTGTGAATGAATGACTCACTTTCATTTCCGTTCGTAATATTTATTTGCTCTTTTTGTAAAATATAAACGAAAAAAAAAAGGAAAAAAAAAAAGAAAGAATATTACATTGTGAAATAAAGAAAAAAATATACTTTACCTCGTGTAATGCAAGTCGACAGCTTAAAAGGGTTTGATAGATTGAATTTTTAAAGTTATACAGGTGGCCCCTCAATGAATTGGAAATACGCGTGGGTTTTCTATGTGAAGAGGAGCGCGCACGTGCAACACCGTCCAACCGATGAAACACGACTGTGCGGCCACGAGTTGTGTCGTCGCCAGGCGGTTAAGCACTGCACAGTTTGAGATGATGGACGCATGTCCCTCGACTGCGTAACGCTTTAGAAACTATTCATTTCGAGCACAGACACTTACATACACGCACGCAGTTTAAGTGTATCTGGAGGAAGAAGACAGTGAAAAAGTTGTGGGGGAAATCGTTGGAAGAGAATAAAGTGGGGGAATCGAGAATCAACCCCTAAATCCCAAAAGTAAAAATGAGAGTTCCTGTCTACAAATAAAAATACACCTGGACAATATCAAAATGAATTCAAATGTACTTTTTTTTCTCTTTGCTTTCTGACATTACAATTTTTCTTCATGTTAATCAACATATAAATTGCCATTTTTTTTTATATTGAAAAAAAATATATAAATGAATGTATTTAATGGTGAAGACATCATTTATAAATATATGTTGGAAGTGAAATGATGAAGATTTTTTGGAATATGATATGTCGCTGTAGTGAACTAATCTGTATAGCGGAAAGAAGTTGATTATAGACGATTCATGAATAATGCAATTGAAGTAGCAAACCGTTTTTTTTTTCTTTTTTTTTTTTCTTTTCGCTGTTCAATTCTCGTTCACACGTACGCGCTCAGAGCGTTTAAGGACGTGACATTTTTATCAGCCCCCATAGTTAACAACAAAGGTGCTGCGGGTGGGCAGGTGAAGAGGACGAAGGAAAGGCGATATATATAAACATACATATACATTTTGGAATATCCGAATACTCAGCGTATTGGGGACATAAAGTTGATTCTCCTGAAGTTATCGAGCAAACTAAAATAATTATGAATATTGCTGGCAATTATGCAGATAGCATACAAATTAAAAAAAAGAAAGATAATACCCAAGGAATAGAGATAACCAATTGTGTCTTGAATAATTTGTCAATTATTTCGTGTAATTATTTCTATTCCTTGTGCGTTGGAAAAATTTTTAACGACAATGAAAATGAAGATATGAAACTGACCTATTTGCAATTATCAACGCTAATAAATGGCGTAAAATTTGAACATTAAATAGGATGCTATGAGGAAGTTAATTGTCCTACGAGCATTTGGCAATATCAAACGAAGAAGAGATACAAAATTTATTTACAATAGCTACTGTACCAAAACTACCAAAAGTAGTAATACAATCTATATTACAATTCCACAATAAAACCGACTTGATGAATTTTTTTCTCTATCGCATTAATATTTACCGTAGACATACCTACATATACACCATAGTTGAGTACTATCTTGACACAACGGAGGAAAAAGTGTCGTTATCATTGTTCCGTTTAGTTGAATATGAGAATCAACTGGAATATATATATATATATATATGTTGAACAAAGGCAGACAAGAAAGGAAAGGTGAGAGAACATTGACCCGACGAGTTGACTTTACGTAAATTTGTCGGCCTGGGCCCATTTGGGCAACTTTATGATATGGCCAGGAAGCGGGAGAGACATCGCGGGCGCGACTATGGTTTGTGGTTTTCGAAGAACATTCTGGAAGAATTGAAAAGCACATACTCTGATGCACAGTGTATAACCTGTATACATAGTTTAAGATCAATCCATCGACCCATTCTCTGTTGATCCAAGATACAATATAAACCGTATTGTGTTTATTTTTATTGTCAAATATTTCGTTTCATTCTCTTTATATTTTGTTCTATGTTACGCAGTAAAATGTTATCAAACTCTTACCAATTCGTGCGGTGGTGCATTTAATTCTACTACGGCTTTTTGCAGTTCACAATTTTGACGGCGCAGGAGAGCAATCTGAAAGAAACATCAGATTAATCATAATAAGAAGAAAATGAAACAGTAGGTATAATAGCAGTAAAAAAAATGATTTTATGGATAAAAATTATTGTACAAAACAAATTCGATGATTGTGTTCATACGGATTTTGGTATGAGGTTGTAACGAATGTTTTCGTATCTAGAAATGGTGGGAGGAAGTCCAGTGGTTGGCTTCAGCAAGGGATCGTGCGATATGCCTCACTGTTTGCTTTATTTATCTTTTAGTTTGCACTGTGATAAATACACTACCTCGACGACGCGTCATATTCTCATGTGCCAGATTATCTCCAACGTTACGATATCTAACAAGCGACCGCAGGCAAGTTGAAGTTTATTTTTTATTTTGAGACTGTCTGTACGAGAGTTTTTAGGGAGAAAACAGGAGAATTTTGGTAGTCAAAGTTGATATAAGAAATAAAATTAAAAATAAAACAAAACATATATGCGATCTGGCATTTTTATAGTTCTATAATGTCGACGAAGCTCAGCACATATGAATGTGAATCAAATTACATTAGACTCATGATGATGTCGCTGACCATGTAGAAATTCTCATTAAGTTACAGGGAGCGTTATCAACCGGTTTGTATTGAACGTGAGAACTTGCATAGTATTGCTATACATTAAGTGAGCAAAGTAACATTTGTATCAAAAGTGATAGCGAATATTGGTGAACATGCATGGAAAATATTGGGATTAATGGATTGGAAGATAAGGCAATGTTTGATTTACACTTGGTCAAGATTACATGGAACACGAACATCTGTTGGAAATATTTCCTAGTCGAATCATTCTTGATTATCAATGTGACTTATCAGCACATATGTCGAAAGAACGGAATGGTGAAGTATTTTTCTACTGTACCTTATCATTCTTTGAAATTAATAATTCAAATTGTTATTTTTTTTTTTTTACCTCTGCGTCTTTCGAATTCAGCAATTCTTGCAACTCATTACATTTTTTATTAGTTTCCATGAATTGTTGTGATCGCTCATCTACAATAAAAAAAATATATATTGTAAAAAATATTGTACCATTTAAATATAAAGCTCAAATTAATTTTGTTGAATAAAAAATTTTGAGGTAGTAAATTGAATGTACCGCCATAATACATGGCTGTATCAGTCGGTATGACAGAGTTATATTTTGACAGCACTACAAAATGAGTGTTAGGTTGACGTTTCAATAAACAATTATATACAGAAGAATGTCGGTAAACAAATAAAATAAATTGAATTTACCAATTTCTTCCACAATACCCTCGGACAACACTTCCTTTGTAAAATTTGTGATTTGTCCTTTTAAATTTGATAGGCTAGAAAGTCCATCCCCGAACCACGCCATTTTACACGTCGACACACAATGTCAATTGTATTACACAAGATATTGAAGTTTTTTTTTTTATTTAAAATATCAGACAGCATTAACTAATATAACTTTAATGTTAAACAATGCAGAAACATGAAAAGTATAAAGAATCACTTGCAAGACGTTAAGCCACATACACATTTCACGAAATACCACACATATATACATGCAAGTTAACACATGACGTATAGGAAAGTGTCAGTATCTCCCTCTTACACTTAAACATCGTGATATAACACTGTATTACCGACATCACTACTGATTACCGCGCCAACTATAATCGTCAATTAAAAACGCCATTAAACACCATGAAATTTATTATTCTTTGAATTTATACAACAGTAGAGAGTAAAATCGGGTTAGGGATCGTTGATATTAACTCGAGGTAAATGCAAACGTGTGATACAACGAAAGAAAGTAATGCATTGGGGGGATGAAAATGGTTGTGTTGGTATATTTCATATAAGAGTATATATATATATAAATACATAAAAACACGTGGATAGAATTTAATTTCTAAAATTACTCTTTCATTAATTATACAATAAACATATAAAATAATAATTGTTTTTATTTTCCAGATGCACTGGGAAAATAATTAATTAATCATCATAAATTTATTTTCCAGCTTTTAATATTCGCTAATTGTTGTCCTAAAAAATAGGAGCATTGTCTAATTAATTCAAGATACTGTATAAAAAAAGTAAATCGTTGCTTCAAGACAGTTGACCCAGTTGTGCGATAGTGTCAACGGCACGATGAGAGTATCACGCACGTAAACTAAAAGAAAAAAAAAAAAAAAAAAAAAAGTAAGCATTGATATAACGAGAAGAAGCATCTTCCAAAGCGTTTCTCAAGCATCATCAACATATCGAAAAGGGATATATATTGTTGGCACGCGGCTGTGTGATCTCAAGTGCGATGGCAGTACGGCTGAAACTGACAATGGTGTGTGTATAAACTGGAGTATTATATGTATATAGAATGAAGCGAACACTTTTGCTATGGTGCGTTTATATATTCAGTGCCGAGTACAATGTAATTCGAGCCCTGAACACACATCGCCGCCGCTCCATTTCTTTCTGTATTAATTGTTTTTTTCTTTCTTTCACTTATATATATATATATATATATATATATTTTTTTTCATTATTCAATGACGATGTTAACCGGCAAACATATTAACGTATGTCAATTAAATTAACCTCATAAAAATAATTGATGTGAGTGGAGGATGTTTGAGATGTAAAATGATTGGAGTGTTTTTCCAAAAGGGAAAAACGTGTGGCGGGAGTATAGACGAGAGAGCTGATGTTGAATGCGAGTGAAAAAGAGAAATATAGAAGGAAGGAAGGGCAAGATAGAGAGAGAGAGAGAGAGTGATTGAAGTACAAGTGAGTCCGGTACTGTGGACTCGGTATCGCGATGAAGAAAAGTAGGAAAGGGTTAATGGAATTTGTAATGTGAGTAAGTGAGACGGTGTGTGCGCACATCGAGGCAACGAAACACGCCAAGAGAAAAAGAAGAAGGCGGACAAGGCAAAGGCATATTCGAATCCTTCGCTTGACTCAGCTCAGTCCGATCCAAGCCACTGCGCCGGTCACTTACTATACAGAGAATCGTGGCGTTAAATCGCGTCCCGGTCGTGTTGCGCTCTCGGTTGGCGCGCTTCTCATCTGTGCAATAAATTTTTTAAATATTTATTTTTATTCACACTTTTACATGTGATTTATTATTAATATTACAGCAGATTTATTGTTGATATTCATGTGAATTAAATACATTGGCGGTTATTGTATCAATGGCATGGGAACTAAAAAAATATCTGTCAAGTGTGAAATTTATATTGAAATTGAATATTGAATGAAAATATTTGGGATTAAAAATAAATTGGGTGGGGAATACGATACAATTTGTGATGATTTATTGAATTTAATCAAAGCCATCGTTTTTTACACAGAAATATTGCGAGTCAAAGGTGGGTATAAAAAAAATATTTTCATCGATTGTTTACGTGGCGAGGATGAGAAAGGATCCGGTTGGGATTGTCTCTTACCCGGGTGTTCGCGATGGTGAATACGCACTGTGTCTCAGTGTCGTAAAGCACGTCCGCACATGAGATATAGTCGCGTCTATATACACATATAAAGCTATGTACATAAGTCTATATGTATGCATGTATACGATGGTTGGTGGTTACAAATATTTTAATCTGAGAGTCAATGCCGAGAGGAGAAAGAAAAAGACAATGCGATAGAGAACCCCTTGCCATTGTTCACATTTCAAATTATCTTTTCTAATTTTTTCCTTAATTTTTAGGTGTATACAGATACTCTATATATACTCTGTTAACTATAAAAATTATGCGGCTTTAGACTCCAATGCAATTTAATAATATGTATAGAAATGTGGATTTTCCCATTTCATTTGTGTGAAACAATAGCGCAAAGTGGATGGCAAAATGTTTGTGTTTATGTATATATTCGCGTATGTATACTACAAGTGAACTTGCGAGCGGTATTTTTCTCGCGACTCACGCTCGATTATAATTATAACAAACGTTCCGGAAATGAGAGCGGCTTAGAAATAAAGTATCTGTGTGTACATATACATACCTTGCAATTGTCGGATCTTGTATATAGGCGCGTGAATTTTCTACGCATGCGAATTTAAAATTAATTGCTCAAACCAACAATCCATACAATATTTCATATTAAATAAAATTAATGATACTCTACAATATATTTTACAATAAATTATTTCACTAATTGCCAAATACATTATCTTATTCTGTTCATTCGTGTTGTTTTCGAAATTTCATTTTTCATTTGACAATTAACTCAACGTTTTTTCTCTTTTATTAAAATATATCGATGTATTAACTGTCTAATCTTCAATTCGGATCGTTAATCCGTACAAGTTGACGGATGAAAAAGTCCAAGGCTGATATGTTTTTATTATTTTTTTCTCTTTCATGAAATATTTAATGCTATATATATTTGTGTGTGTGTATGTGTGACGAGTGTTGAAAGCGAAAAAGGTTAATAAAATATACGAAAATATGTAAAATAAATATATATATAACGTGCTCGATAGTAACATGTGAGATAGGATAAAAGTGAATGACTATGTATGTATAACTCCCACTCGTTTATATATAAATATATATATATATATATATATATATACACGTGCGTGTGCACAACACCGTGAAGAATTGTATTGGAGATGTAACGAAGGCACTCGCCACTCTCGTAACGGTATAAACAACTAACGGAAGAGAATGAGAAACGAAAGAGAGAGGAGAGAGTCACAGAGAGACATTTAGGATACACATACGGAACTACACACGTGGATATATGTTGATGAAGGCGGAACTAAATTAAATTCATATATTTGTAGACATTGTAAATTGTAACTTTGCGCCTTCACCCCCGCAATAACAATTGTTATTTATTCTATTGAATAATATATACTATTTGAAATAATAGTTATGGAGAACACAGACATTGAGTGAATGGATAGATATGTATTTGCTTCTTTTGTTTAATATTTGAGTGACTTTTTCCATTTTTCACTGTATTTTATTTTTGTAAAAGGTTCAGATGCACAATATTAAACACCTTTATAGAGAGTAGCAGAAATGGGGAGGAGATGTAGGCGAGATGTTACACAATAGAGTGTAAAATATGAAAGAGTACTCTGTCTCTTTTTAAGAAGTATGAGACACTTGTACTGCGACATTTCAATATATAGATAGACACAATGAGAAAAAAAAAAAATGAAAATGACAATATTATTTCCATTCTTCTCTTCGCCTTTACAATTTTACTAAATTCGGTTTTTTTTTTTTTTTTTTTTTTTTCGTCTTGTTATTTTTGTTTGACGGGCATTTTGTTGATTGCAAAATGAATGCCGAGAGTGTATATTCAATGCAATAGTGGACAATATACCAGTACTATTTAATGGAATTGATAGAAAAAGTCGAACGAGCACGACGTTTATTTAGTTTCTCATGATATGAAACAAGATCGTATTTCTTTTCTACTACAAGCTATTCTCAGTATCGTCATCTATAGTACAATTGATTTATAACAATTCACATAAATACAATTAATTAGCATAAAAATAAAAATAAAAAAATAATAATACAATGAATTTGTTTGTTATTTTAGAATGTGGTGTTTTGGACGGTGACTAATAATTTGAAAATAGTGAATGAAGGAACTGGACGTTGGACAACTCTCAATAACACCAAAGTGAAGTTTAGCAGTAATAAAAACACGTGGAAAAAATAAAGAAAAATAGAAAGAAATAAAAAGAGAAGAGAGGAGGTACTAAAAGAGTCTAACGAGGAATAAATCAAAAAACAAAGAAAAAAAGTAAAATAATAATAAAGAAGTGGAGAGTGAAGCACCCACAAGAAGGAGGATGGTGGTCGAATGGTTGTGCCCGGGAATGAGGCCCACTGGTAGTCGCAGGCCTCGGATTCTTCACTGCAAGGTCATTCTCCTTGACGAGCACGAGTTGTTGCAAGACGTGTTGGTGAGTATGTATAAGTAACTATATAGTGAATTCGCATACGTGACGTTTTACGCTTCAATGGCATATAATTAACAAAACAGACAAAGTGTGCGAGCATTTGTATGGGCTGCGGCAACTACTCGTCGCTCTATTCTGTTTTTCCCTTAAATGCAAAATAACACATGTAAAAATAAAACGAAATGTAGGATAATGTGCAAAGTGAGCCGTCCATCAAATGAATTGCGTCTCATTCATCAACACTGCCGTTACATCCAACGATTTGTGGATACTAAAAATGATAAAAATAAATAAAATAAGGAAAAGGTATTAATAAATGGTATAGGTATATCGAGAGTGGGATGAATTTCTCTCTATTTCGAATTTTCGACGTCTCATTGGTGCGAGTGCCCCGTTGGGTTTCTGCGTTTTATCTCCGTCCAACTCATACCCCATGCTTATCATACGCTTGACCGGAGGGTAAATCAGCCGAGATTCAACGAAATGGACCCTTCGCAGGCGTTGAGGTATGCACGTATGCATGAAAAAATTGAAATTACTTAATGGACTCCCTCCCACTTA
This sequence comes from Galerucella tenella, assembly GCA_910591685.1. Lineage (NCBI taxonomy): Eukaryota > Metazoa > Arthropoda > Insecta > Coleoptera > Chrysomelidae > Galerucella > Galerucella tenella. The sequence goes on along the minus strand of CAJUYH010000123.1, from coordinate 56,169 downwards.
GTGGGCATACGAAAATAAAACCATATGTATATAAACATATGTGTGTATTATTTTCATTACTGTATAGTGTTCAATCTAATCATCAATTCCAACAAACCCCACTCACATTCATAACGATCTTAATAAAATTAATTTCAATAATTGATGTATCATAAAGCAAAAAATGATATATATATATCTATGTACATGATAAATATACCTATATACATATGTGTAAATCAGTCCGGCATAATGGCGTCTCTCCTGCGGTCTGTTATTATAAGATGTACGAAAATTTTCGTTAGCCCATCAGCCCATTCTTTGTTGTGTTCTCTCAACGCCCTACTAATTCGCGTGCGCGAATTTTTCTCTTCTCCTTGTTCCTTTCATTCTTTTGCGTTTTTGCCGCCACTGAGAGGGGGCGTTTTGTTACCGCGCGTAAGGCATCCGACGAATTCCCCAATCTTCTCAATTCGCACGTGCCCATGAACACGGTATGTTTACACGGTCCCCACTTTTACATCGCCACGCAGTGATAAAACGAACAATAAAAAAATTAAAATACAATAAAAAATATAATTACCCTTGGTTTCGCTTTTATTATATGTACAGTGCTTCACTGACTTTGTGTACATACTTGTATATATGAACATGTTGCCATCTTCCTCTCTGTTTAATTTTATGAATTTGTAAAAACCCTCGACAAAATATTTTCTATGATGTGTACACCATAGTTATATACCGCAGTGTATTATTGACACGAGATACGGCAGAATAATAGCGACGTAATGTAGCGCGTAACACGCGACATTAATTATTATGGGGACAAATCCAATTATTATATATATATATATATATACGCAGAGAGTTTGCACAGCAGTAGCCAGTGGGAACGATGCAAGGCATTGACAAACGATCTGCACGCTATGCAATGTTGAATCTTCCGGAACGGGCCAATGGTGTGTGGTGGTGTGAACATAAATTGGAATTCCTATACAACAGCATCTTGATCTATATATATATATATATATATATGTGTATATAACGAATAAGCCAATGAATTTTCGCGTGAAACTACACGAGATAATACAGTCCGATAAATGTATAAGTATATCCGGCGAAACTATATACTATATACATATAGATATATAAATAAGTGGTAGTATTGCAAAGCACTGGAGGATGATTTACGATATCGAGACAGATAGCAAGTACGTGTACATCTTCAGAAACGAGATTGCCAACACCATTGGCTTTTACGGATGTCGATATATATATATATTCATATTTATATTTATTATTATTACATAATAACAAGGATAGTTATCATCAGATTAGGGATTCTTGTGTATGCTTCCTGGTTATACCAGTCATATTAATCAATTCTAGATCATATATTTCACACTGTAATTAAAATATGTCGACGCATTTATTTCTCAATTATCTATTGGAATGAAAATAAATAAAAGTAATTGATAAATGTTGGGAGCTATTGGAAATATAATGAGTGGCTGGTATACATGGAGAATGAGTAAAGAGAGAAACGAAATACGCCGGGAATATTTGTATGTATTGGAGGGGTAGTGATTCCCACGACGTGAGCTCTCGTCGCTGGGGGCTGAAACGTAGCGAGAAATGGTTAAATAAACGGTTGCCCGTGCGCGTATGAAAGAAATACATTGGGACGAACGAATGAATGCCGCAGGGATAGGCCGTGGTCGATCTTTCTGACGCACGCGAGCCAAAGATGATTGCTTGCCTACCTGTATACCACCACCGCCGCCGCCGCCGCCACCACCACCACCACCACCTATATAACCATCGGCATGTTAGAATATATCGCCGCCGGCAAAGTTATCTTGCCCATCACTCTTTTTTTCTCTTCACCTTATTTACCCTGTATAGCACCGTTGCGCGCGCACTTTCATTATCTGCCCCGCACACTGCTCTCGTTTATTTATCCGATCAACTTAATTCTTGCTTTTGACCTTGCGTGATGCGTTTATATACCTGCGCGCCAGTAACACCCCGTATACCACCCAGTGATTTTTTTATTGTCCTCACTTAAATATTTACAAGAAAAATAAAAAGAAAATAAAAAAAATTAAAAAATCACAAAATGCAATTTATCTTTTATTCCACCCTCTTGTATATTGATGTGAAAGGCGATTGATGTGAGGGAAAATGTCGTTGGTATAAATTGGCATTCATCGAGACAAAGCAGAAGAAGTAAAGGATAGACTTGAGCATATAGCACTTCGGCATACCTTTACGTATTCCGGTACAAGCAGGCACGTTTGCACGAGTACGGGGACAAGCGTGACTCGCACCAATGTATGTACTAAGGATATATGTATACATTGTTCCTTATTATTCATTGGCCGTTTAAATATTCTGGAGGATAGTTGCGCGTATGTTTGCCAGTATGCTTTAAAGCAAAAATATTCTTCACATTAATATATACATACAACTGTTATAAATGCTTTTATTAAAAGTTTTCAAAGAGAAAATATTTATTCGATGAATTAATAATGGTAATGTGCAATATAATCACTAAGTGTTTTATATGTAAATTGTTGCAACCACTCATATGTTGTATGTATAAGTTTAATGCTTACGTAAATGTGTATATATACATATATATATATATATATAATGTCACTTGGAATCGCCGCGTGACGGTGCCCAACGAGTGCAACAGGGTGGTGGCAGCGGGAGGTCTATATATATATAAAAGCAAAGAAACATATATAAAGGATAAAAAAAGTGAAAACAATGCGTACCACATTGAATGTGTTATTTTGCTGTGGTGTCGTAAACTCTAGAACATCCTGTCATATGTATTGCGGAATATACCATTCACCTTTGTCATATTCTATATCGTCGCTGTCAAGAAAAAAAAAAAAAAAGAAAAATCTTGCAACCCTTTCATTACTTGGCCTATCAAACCACGAGATATGACCACAGTATTGCTTGTGAAACATTAAAAATGAATGGTAGCTCGTGAAAAAATTTAAGTTCACGATACGTATACAAGACATGTGCACAGTTGTCTTTACAGCGCGTCGTCGTCATCCATACAATAAACGTCGGTTTGCGAGAAACTCTTTGGCCTCACCAAAACTTCTCTCTTGGGGGCTACTCTTGCTTATCGACTTGTTTTCTTCTTACATATGCCATGGTTTGCTTCACGATCGACGCGTTGCCATTGACCCCGAAAGAAAGGAACAGAGCAAGAAGTACTCAGTGTACAAAAAAAAAGGAGGCAGTTATATACAGAAGAAGAGGAGAAAGAAAAATAAAGAAATAAAAAAAAAAATGGTGGACAAAGTGCCGCGGGGAGAAAGGCATTCGGCCAGTCGAAACATTCGTCGAGGCAGACAGATATCGCCCCGGGGTTCACCGGAATTTGTGACTCTATCCTCACGATCTATAATATAACGGTAACGATATATCAATCGGTAAACGATACGCATTACGCAGTGCACTATATAACTCCGCTCTGATAAATAACATGTATGAAAATGGAGAATTGTCTTGAAATAATAATAAATGCAAGTCTCACGCTAATTGTACGAATTCGCGTGACGACGGAACATTCCATTGCATCAATCTTTTGCCAATTTTCACATGGCTCATTTCTCCATTATATAGAGGTTGCATGACTGAAGGCATTTCAGTAACAAGCAACAACAATCCATAGTGAACAGAATGATCTCTAATTATTAAGTCCAAAGAAATAATTCACTTCTTATACATCTTCCAACTTATTATCACTCGTACACTTTAACCCGTTTGTTTATATATATATATATATATTTTTTTTTATCACCACGATGCAACCTTTAAATATATATAAACTATTTTGTGAATTTTTTTGTTCGCTAGTATAAGTATATTACAAACTTTTTTTTATCCCGCGTTCGAAACGCTTACTCTTTGTTACCTTTCAATCGCATTTTCAAAGACAAAAACGGCAAAATGTATTTGTATTATATACACTATTGCTTGTTGTACTTATACATTACATGTCTTTATAGTGTACGCACCTACAGGGCGTCGTCCGCGCATCAGTGTGCATGCATTGCAGGGGGAAAACAAATGGACGTCATGGACGTCTGATTTCAGTGGGAAACAGGAAACCACCGATTTCAATCTCGGCCACACGGGTTCTCCGTTCAGCTCTGCTGCGCTTCTCTATATGTATATATTTACGAGGGATGAATTTACAAATACAGATAACATATTGCCACGTCTCATTTTCATTGTTAAAAACAAATATATATGTTTGAAAATAAGAGAAAGAAATATTAATTTTATTTGCCCATATATTTATTCTTTTTTTTTTTTTTTTTATGGTTGACAGAGCTCAAACTTGGGACAGGAATTGCTCGATCGCGTGTTTCGACATCTCAATTTATTGGAGACCGCCTACTTTGGTCTACGATACTTGGACCATGAAAATCAAACGGTGAGAATTTTATTGAAATTTATATATATAATTGTTTATGTCAAACAAATAAATTGAATTGAATAATGTAGTGATGGGTATATGTGAAAAAGATATTACAAGTTTTCTCGTTAAAATTATGGTGAATACACAAATGTACATATAAACATATATATGTAGGTATATATATGAGATGGCAATTGCCTTATCCCAATGGCAGACAAACTCAAATTGAATTCACCCTTTCAAATTAATTCCCATGATCGTAAATCCTCACCGGCTTACGGCGTAGCCTACCGTTGATAACTTTGCATTTCTCTCACAACCGCCCACTGCGCTTCTTCCATATCACCGGGTGAGTTGTTTTCGTGCATCCGGGGTGGAGATGATCGGGCAATAGGAAACTTTGGACTCGCGTAATTTCCGTTTGGTCGGTATTGGCAATGTCTCCTTCACAATATTCAAAAACACTTCATATTACTCGATTACAAATTTCATTCCATTTTATTTTTTTCTATTATATTTTATTTTTTTTTGTTGTCATAGCAATGGTTAGATCCGAGCAAAAAAATTGGCAAGCAGCTTAAAGTGCGCAAAGGTGAACAAACGCCAGATACACATACACTCTACTTTGGCGTCAAATTCTATGCTGCTGATCCATGCAAGCTCATCGAGGAGATTACAAGGTATGAAAAAAATTTTGTATTCTACAACTGACTCACAGCTTTTCCTCGAACAAATCCAGTTTGCACTCACATTTATTTATAGAGATATTTAGTGATGTAGTTCAATATCTCCAGAATAGCCACCAGAGTAATTTTCTAATTTTCAAAATTGGACCACTGCGGACTCACCCACCTCAATGGAGGACTCCCGAAGTTCTTCCAGCACCCATCAATTAACGGAACGCACCAATTACCCCAAACGAAAGAAAAAAAAAAAAAGGGGATAAATTATAGAGTATCCGTCAGAGTTTGTGGCTCTGAATTCATCGCTTCCAGCTCTGTGTCCGTAAGCGATTCGCGAATTACACCCCGCGTGTTATACACACGTGCATATATATGTATATAAATATACTGCCTTGAGAACTGAAAATCGTACCACTAAATTGCAGAGGAGTCCCCGCAGTGGTCGAAATATTTCGGGGGCTACAGTCCAATCGATTTTCGATCATTCAAAAAAAATTCACCACCCGTGGGAATATACCAACAGCTCTTCTCATTCGTATTATTTTATATAACATCATTTGTGTATTATTTTTAATTAATTTTTCTCATGTTCACTTGCAGATATCAATTTTTTCTCCAAATAAAGCAGGATATTGTTCAGGGGAGATTGCCAGTGTCGTTTGATCTCGCAGCCGAATTGGGCGCTTATGTTGTTCAATGTGAGTAAAATATTTCAAATATACATTTTTCATCGATATATTATATGAATGTGTGAATAATGGTGTGACATAATACACCTTCAAAGTCACCGTCTTTTCGAGTAATAAGATTTTTTGCCGCCATGTGCACTCAGAGAAGTTTCACGGTTTTCTATTGTGCGATATCATATGCGTGCTATCTCGTTTGATGACACTGCATTTGTTAGAATGGAAAGAAAAGAAATATGAAGAAAATAAAAATGAAAGAAATGTATAAACGAGAGAGGTAAGATGAAAGGTAAATATGTGTAAAAGCAAAAGGAAAAGAAAGAAAAAAAAAATAGAGAATGCAATACCTTGGTAGAACTTCTGGTTATACTTATCAACCGCCAGATTCAAAGTCTCTTGGCAAATAGAGATATGGCAATGTTTGCGTCTCATCGCGTCTTCATCAAAAGAGACATAGAAAACGAATGCGCGGTGTATGCGGTGTATATAGGGTACTGTACGTGAGCATGCAATGCATTGCTGGACTACGATGAAAATACAGAGTTTCACTTACCCGCACTCGCAATCTGTAAAGTGAACTTGGAATGTCGCTCGTGTAATTCACTAACGTTCGTTAGATAAATGAAAAATACATGGACGTTATCATGTGCAATAGTCAAACAGATATTTTGTGAGAATGGCAAAAGATAAAATGTAATTGTAAAGATTGTGAAAATTTGTTGATAGCAATGAGAGCATTGAGAAAATTTGCCACAACGTAAAATACCATACTTTATATAGACTGATATTAGAGAAAAAAAAAAATTTATAAAAAGGATGATTTTTATTTATAATGTTCGGGTGGAATATTTCGTCAATGAAAATATAACTTTTCACTTTCATACAGCTTTCACCATTTTTATTCATACGTTATCTTAACAAAGTGATTCTACTGGTAATATATTATTTAAAGGATTACATTTCTCAATGGCATTGTTCGAACACCCCTTGAATGATTATTTTCACTCGACTATTATTTCTTATTGAGTTTCCTGGGACGTGATTTTATCCCTATCTCCATTCAACGATAAATCGGTCGCTTCAAGAGATAACCATAAATGAAGATTCAACCCCCCCTATCAATAACCAGAATGGAATCAGAGAAAACCATTCATGACGCGTTAATTTACAGTTGGCAACCATTAACGCAATATAACAATTTTAATGAATGTCCCGCATTTATATTAATGACGATATATATATATATTTTTCTCGTATACATATGCAATGCGTGGATGAATTTATGAGTGAGTTTACAGAATGTTCAAGATGCCGTGCTGTACATGGTATACACTGGTACAGGCAAAACCTGCCATTAAAACTGCAACCGCCAACAGTATTGAAGTACCTCAGAGGTGGTTCAAGTCTACATTCATCAATGTCAGTCATTTAATTATCAACAACATATGAAATTATTTCAGAGTAAAGTGTAGTCTTGATGTACAATATATATGTATATATATGCGGTTATTTATATACGAATAATAAAATACTCCAAGTTGAAATAAAAGCTTAATGCTTAGATGAGTATATAAGTGGATATGGAATCGTTAAAATGTTCTCAAGTTACTTGAAGTTACTTGATCCGCCGTGTCTCACTTTAGTTGATTACTTGTATGCGATATGTATGCTATTTGGTATCGTGCATTTCATATTCACTCATCGATGAAGCGTGTGCAAACGCGTGTTACGTCAATTCTTCACTTGATTACCCCATGTTACTCGTGGTAACGAGCAATTTATAATATTTATTATCGCCAACTTTTAACTAAGTAAATGAGATATTGAAGAGGAAAGAGAAATCGATCACTTAATAATGACTTTCAGATGCCTCCTCAAGCTCTTCATCTTCATCTATTTCATTAATATATATATATATATATATTTTTTTTTATAGCGGAACTGGGTGATTATGATCCTAGAAGGCATTCACTCGGTTACGTTACGGAGTTTCGTTTTCTGGCTAATCAGACGATGGAGCTGGAGGCCAGAATTGTCGAGCTGCACAAAACATTAGTGTGAGTAGTTGTGTTAGTTATTTATTTATTTTTTTTTCATTACGATGAATTATAAATGTTTTGATTTTATTTGTCGGTTTATAAAACAGTGGACAATTACCATCAGCGGCCGAGCTCAATTATTTGGATAAAGTCAAATGGCTAGAGATGTATGGCGTCGATTTACATCCGGTCTTGGTAGATAACAATAAAATTGATAAATGTATTTTAGTCGTAATGTAATTTAATTATGAAACTGTATATTAATGATATAAATTTATTGAAGGGTGAGGACAATGTTGAGTATTTCTTGGGTTTGACACCGAGCGGAATAATATTATTACGAAATAAAACCAAAGTGGGCAATTACTACTGGCCGCGCATAAATAAAATATATTACAAGGTATATCTAATGAAAAAATTTTCTTTCAATTCAAAATGATATTGTAAAATGTTGTACTAAAAATGAAATGTCATCAATTTACAGGGGCGATATTTTATGTTACGTGTCAGCGAAAAAAATTCCGAAGAGCGTACACACGGATTTGAAACACCTTCACGTGGTGCGTGTCGACATCTTTGGAAGTGCTGCCAAGAGCATCAAGCATTCTTCAGACTGATGGCAACTGGGCCACCACCACTCAGCCCATACTCGCGTTTTCGATCTTACAGTCCACCTACCACGGAAAAACATCAACAAGGCTCTATTCGTCGCAATCCACCACCATTTCAACGCACACCAAGCCGAAGAGCTCAACGACGTGTTGTGGAAGGGCAGGAAATGGCTGGTCCATTTATTGAAACGCCTGCGGCGGAACGAAATACAATTGTTCATTCGGTGGCGCACAATTCATCTGTGAGAAATGTGAATAATTGCAGTCCCAGAAGTACTCGAAGTGCTCCTTGGACTCAGAGTCATCCTCGAGGTCTCTATACCTCATCCAGTCCACGTTCTGTACGATCTGCTGGTACAGCTCCTGCAGTAAGTCCACCATTTTGTATAATCATACTCTCGAAAAATATATTTCACTCTTCAGACACGTATTTGTATTTGTTTTTTCGCAGTTAATAAATCGTCTTCAACGTCGCAGCAGCTCCGTAGAGAGTCAAAGCTCTGGCGACAGTCACAGCCGCAGCGGTCATCGTAGAAGAAGTCACAGTCACAGTCATCGCAGGCATAGCCGGCATTCCGATTGTGAATCCGAACTTTCTCGAGGTTCCGATAGTCGATCTGGTCATCGAAAACATCGGCGAAAGCACAGAAGTTCACGCAACTCGCGGTATTGAGCAATTTTTTTCATCCTCATGTTATTGTGTATATATAATATTTTTGTTCACTGTTATTTAAATGATTTCACAGCCATGAGTTGGTTGATTCTGAGCCACAGTGGAAGGAAGCTCAAAAACGAAAAGCTGAAGGGGTCCAAAGAGCAGTGGTAAATATTCGATATTGATTGTGCATTAATTTAACATAATAAAGAGACAATGAAAAATGAAATAATCAAACAATTGTAGGTGAGTCATACAGAGCCGAGAAGGAGACACAGAAGTAGACATCGAAGTCCATCACAAAAATTACCGCACGAGCTCAGAAAGTACGTCAGAATACCAGCATTTGAATAAAATAGAAAGTAATGAATAAAACAATGTAAATTTTGCAGACACCTGGAATTTGGACTTATTGATACATCGGGAATGAGTGAGCAGCAACGACGCGAAATAGCCTACACTATTGTGAAAACTCCGGGTATACCACAAGGTCTCCCACCACCCAGCAATTTACGCCTAAATGACGTAGATCTGTCGTCACCCCCTAGGTACGATGATGTCAAGAAAACATCAACACATTTCAACCATTCACCTGTAGAAGATGAAACGGGATCTGTAGTTATTGTTTGATTCATGATTAATTCTATTTATTGTCTGTGTATTATGCATGAATTCGTGTCTCATATTTTTTTGTTTTATTAATTTATTTCGAGCATGTAAATTATTATTTACTCGATAAGCATGCGCCCTTATTTATTTGAAGCATGAATACTATATAATAAAATCACTGATTAACAAGCTTGTTGCACCTGTGTATTTATTTCCTTTGTAACTGCACTCTGTTGGCTAGTGGTAATTCCACAGAGATGTCATCTCAGATTCAATATGAATCATTTGTTATTTTCGTTAATTCAACTGGATGTTGTGTGATGTCATTAATGTGAAAAATAAAAAAAAAACGGTAGATTATGTTAAAGATTCGATTTCAGAGCAATTGGAACACTTGACAAAAGAGATAAACGAAATCGTCATAGTCGCGAGGGAAATTATGATATGCCGATGTCAAGATCCAGTGGATTCGAACCTCAATGTGCTGCAGCAAGAAGCAATTATATTCAGTGGAGGGACTACGACTATTCCGCTCGTAATAGCAGAGTTTTAACAGGCAGCAATGCTGACAGTGGACTGGGAGAGAGCACACCCCAAGATTTTTCAAGCTGTTGCTCCAGCTCTGCTGACAGCACAAGAGCAAGTCGAATGGTAATGTCCCATATATTTATTTCTGTACTATATTCGCCCAAATATCAATCATCTTTGCTTACTTCATCGTATGTGCTTTGATTTAAAAACTATTGGAATTGATAGAATATTATGACAGGAGTCTTAATATATTTTAGATATGGTAATGGCTTCAGATTTATTTGAATCTCTCATTTATTTTCGATTTATCGCGACGAAAATAATGAAAGATTGAGATATATCAAACTATAAACTAACGCAGTATTGTAGTGATATTGTTTAATTTGGTGTAGACGCAAATACAATTAGCGGGAGCGGGACGCTATGATTTATCTGCGAATCAAGAAATCTCCTCGCCTATTGATGCTACTCTGGACGCAGTTCTTCAGCCGATAATATCGTGAGTTTCAATCTACTCTTTGCATCGCAAATAATCCAGATATTCACTAATATTATTCATCTATTGATCATTTTATTATTTTTTTATCAAATGTATTATCAAGATAAATTATTTTGATTGTTTTAGAACCCTAACTCGACGACCCAAGCAACCACCCAAGTGAATATGAAGCTAATATCCAGCTGGTATTAAATCACGTATAATTACAATTTTTTGTACAATTGTATGAATTCGTAATGCATATGTCGAATAAATATTAACAATCCTCCTAGTCAAAGGATCAATAAAATAAAAAAACTCTTATCCTAATTAAAATAAACAGAATTTTATTCAAAAAAAATGCGAACCTAAGATTGTTATTCAATTTACGTATCCTTTGATGCCATGTGTCTCATCAGATTTCCAATAAATTTCTCCATCTTCTTCAGATCCTGAGCAATTTCTGTTTTATATTGTAGACACTGTAACGAAATGTTAATCAATAAAAAAAAAACAACAATTAACAAAAAATATCAATATGAAAATATTAAAATTGCAATACTGCAATATTTTTACCGTGCGATTGTCCGTGAGTTTCAAACATAAAATACCCTTGTTATGACAATATTTCATTGAATAGCGAGTCTGAAAATGAATATTTATAACTTATTGTCCATTCCTTACAAACATTAATAATTCAAATACAATCTTTAGCTAAATTATTCTACCTTCAATGGATCCTGAAGGTATAACCTCTCTGCGCCCTCTTCAAATTCTTCCCATGAATTCATGTACGTCATGTTTTCAATTTAAAATAATTATCCAAATATAAATAATTGTAGCACTATTTAATCACTATTTGAATAATAATGTACGTCTCAATACATTTACTATAAATTGCTTGCAAAATTTCGTCGCCATACAGAAACAACTTTAAGATTTATTCGCCGCGCTGCCATTTGTGTTTACGTGGAGGACTGGAGAAGGCTGGACAAAAATCATTTATAATTTTGTAGCACACTCTACAGGCACCAATATAAACCAATGAACCTTCTGTTGGTGAAAGAGAACATTAAATGGTAACAAGAAAAAAAGTGAATGTATAAAAATGTACGCATATATACGATTAATATTCTTATATCTGTCACATTTAACCTTGCACTCACCAAAAAGTCATCATTTAATTTAATATCTTTGTTTAAACAACGCAACATATTAAAATTCACGTCATTCATTCACTTGTATTCTTTATCAAAGAAATTATTGTGCATATGTATACATATACATATATTTAATATATGTATATGTATGTTTAATGAATGAGGTTGAGCAATCAAAATACAAGCGACAAAGCCTTTGTATAAATGAAACTGGCAACACTGCTATAAATGGTCACCGAGTGGGTTTCACAGTCAATTGTGACTTGCAATCATCTGCAGTTGTCCACGGTATATACGTCTAATTGTTCTATATAATATAAATTGTTGTATCACAAAAGTACAAACAAAAAAAAATTACCTTCAAGTTTCAGATGATACTTATTATATACAGTGAATAGAATATGCACTTGACGACTTTAAAACAGCAAACACGAGAAGTGAAAATGAACTTCAATTTTTATTGATAACAACTATTTCAGCTTCATTGTTATTAATTGAATAAATAAAATTGCTTGTTGATATTAATAGGCTGTGTGTGTCAGGTGGATTATCAGTGAATAATATCAATTACAATGGCTGATTTCGATGCAATTTATGAGGAAGAGGAAGAGAATGAACAAAATTCGGAAGAACATTATGTGACAATAGTTCCAGATCCTATCGTAGTTAGGGGTGCTGGCAATATGACAGTGTAAGTTTATTGTAATAATGTTTCAACCCCTATTCTTATTCATGCATACACACTATTACAATATAAACAGGGTCGTTAACCTCAGTTCAACTCTGAATGAACGTGACGAGTATGCCATTAATGAAAGTAGCTTTTGTCGCATTATTTGTTTTTCATCCTTCATTCATTATCGTTTATTGAACGTAGATGCATTATCATACACATCGGCGATATTTAAAATACTGATATAACGGTGTCTACATGATATTTCAATTTTAAATATTTCATTTGGCTGATTGACGATAAATAAATAATATTAATCTGTTTTTAATATATTACCATTGTAGATTTGGATTGAGTAATCGATTTGAAGCAGAATTTCCTAATGGATTGGTGTCACGAGTGGCACCTGAAGAATTTAAAGCTACGGTGATGCGAGTCAACAGTGTATTAAAAAAAACTCTGCCAGTCAATGTTAAATGGCTGTTTTGCGGCTGTGTTTGTTGTTGTTGTACATTGGGCTGTTCATTGTGGCCAGTTATTTGCTTGAGTAAACGTGTAAGTTGAATAATTGATTAATATAAAATGATTATTGGTTTTAAATAAATAATTCACTGTAGACGCAGCATTCTTTGAATAAATTGTTGGAATGGGAGAATAGTCGGCTGTATCACAAACTTGGATTGCACTGGAGACTGACCAAACAACGATGTGATAGCTCCTCTATGATGGAATACGTGAGTACAATTTTATTTGTCATTTAATTATATTTTATTGTAATAAAAATGGCATTTTTACAATTTAGGTTCTGCTTATCGAATTTATTCCCAAAATACCAATATACAAACCAGACTAAGAATAGAAGTGGAGTATGAATAATAAGTAATTAAGCATGATGAATTAATAGTAGAGGTTGGAGAAAGTTATAAATGTATTTTGCGTAGATGCTTTCGACGACACAATTTATCCTTGTGAATGATATTTTTGTAAATAGAGTGTGTAAGAATAATTAAGGTGCTTTGGTATTAAACTGATAACTGGTAAATGCGATTAAGTAAAATAGAATGTGCGTTGAAGACACAAATCATCACATAATATGTTTACGTTAATTGAAAAATCTTGCGTTTCATTTTAAAATAGCAAGCTTTTATACACGGGATATATAATATATATCACCAAACAAATAGAAAATTGGACTTCATTAATATTTGTATTGGTCACGAACTGTTGAATAATTATTGTCATTGGTAAAATGATTTTAAATGAATATTAACCATGGCGATGTTGATAATTTTGACAATATTCTGTCATAATATTAGAATTAAGCGCATATATTATATATATTAATTATTGACATCGCGATAGAAAATGTTTGCGTTCCTGCTATTAACCATTCAAGTCCGTCCACATTGCCATATTAAATACAAATATATCAATATGCAAATTCACTTTGTTATTTCTATTGCAATAAATAAATTTAATATTTATGTCGATACTTTTCGGGCTTGAACGGTTAAAATAATTTGAAATTATTCAAGTGCCCAAAGCTAAATAATCAGTAACACCAGTTGATTCTATATTATTCACTCATATAGTTGTAGCTCACTGTTGGTGATATAAAAAAAAAATGAAACCTCATTGGCTGTGGCCAAGTGCTGTATATAAGTGCGCAAATCGTTTACTTATTATCACATTTGCAAAATCATCGATATACATTTAGGAATTATTACAAATAAATTTTTCTTACTGCTACAATTAAATGTGGTTGCGGACAGCCCAATTTTATCAAAACATGATTATTTCCTTAAATAAACGATTAATGATTAAAATTGACAATGATTCGTATATTATTTTTTTTTTGATCGGATACTGTGATGAGAATAAAGACTAGAATTCAATTTTGGTATTCAGCTGCCATTCAAACAGCGAATGATTTTATTTTTCGAGTAAATTGTAATTTTTAATAAAAAAAAAAGACTCGAATATATTTAACGACTTTATAGATTTATCATTCACCAAAATACATAACACTGATATCAACTGAGATATCCTGTCAATGCAACCATAAAACAATACATCTTTAATACTGCATAATAGATGAAGAAATTTGAATGACACATTTAAATTAGTCCAATTGTTGTTAATACTGTGAAATAATGTTTATGTTAAATAATACTTTTATTATGAATAGACAAATTAAGTACAGCGATCTATAAATCCACGTTTAATTTTATATGTTGGACAATATGACTCGCGCTAAGTGGAAATTCTAAAAGTACTTACGAATTCATGCTCGTATCCAATGACTATCGAATAATGATGTGTCATATTAAAATGAATGTAACATAAATAATATCAAAATGAACGTGGTGTCGACGTGTGCCTTTCGCTCATGGATATTTCTGGAGTTTAACATGTATCTATTCATATATATATTTACCAACTCCTACAAATATGTACATAATTAGCATTGTTACTATATTATATTTGCAAAGCTTACACTTGCACTTATAGCTATACTATACAAAGGATATCATATCATAAAAAATGAATTCATTAAAAAGTCTTGAAATTCCGTTTACCTTTCACACAATTCTTCAAATAACAATTGATGCGCAATACATCAATACCGCTATATGGCGATGATTGCACAACTAGAATTTTCATTCACTATGATATATTTTTAATACACTTATACCCAGATCCCGCTTGTTTATAATACGCCTGTATTTATATGTATATACAGCAGAGTCTGTCAGCCGTCATCTGCATTATCTGCAATGAATTTATATTTGCCAAGAATAATTCTATGTTATGATAATTGAACACAGGTGTCTTAGCAGCTTCTAACGGGAAGAATTCATCTCTATGGTAGTTGGGACGCAACACGGCTGCCAGCCAACACACATTGTGCGTCGTTTTTATTCTTTACCCTTTCATTGTGTGTGTGTGTGTGTGTGTGTGTGTGTGGATTTTTTTTGTTTTACCAACCAAGTCTACCCCAGAGCAACCACCAAATATAACAATACAGTTTATAGCAAACGCGAATGTGATAATACAATTTTAATTATTAATACATTGACAAAAGCGAATGGACGAGTGGTGGGCTATAATTTTTTGCTATTACTATCAGCAGATATAAATAAATTGTTAGACATTAATGCTACTCATGGCCGGGAATGATACATCGTCCAATGAAACCTTCTTCAGGTGAGTTGAAATGTATAAGAATTTATTTGTGATGAAAAACCATAAGCTCACTGTAATATACTCATAGTGATGAGACTGTGTGTTCGTTACCGTTGGAAGTGTTGGATTTTATACATGATTTTAATCGTCCCGATCTGGAATTAATATGGCCCTGCCAAGTGCGAAGCTATTGGATTAATATACAATCATTTGTAAAACTTGTTCGTATTCTATTAGCTTATGTTACGCCATTTATTATTATTCTTGGTGAGTATAAATATCAAAAAATTAACTTTCTTAAAATTTAGAAATGTGATTTAATGCGTTGATAGGCGTAACATTAAATGTTGTTTCATTTGGTATGCTGAGTACATTGGTTCTCTGTGATTCGGGATTGTCATTATATTTAAGAGCACTTGCAATATCAGATAATGGCGCATTGATTTTCAATTA
The DNA here is from genome assembly GCA_910591685.1 of Galerucella tenella. Lineage (NCBI taxonomy): Eukaryota > Metazoa > Arthropoda > Insecta > Coleoptera > Chrysomelidae > Galerucella > Galerucella tenella. Next base: position 39,970 of record CAJUYH010000123.1, on the reverse strand, counting down.
TGCTGTTGGTGTCGCAAGATCTTATTCCTCGTATGTCAATGCTCTATTTATGGTAATTCAATTTTTATTTTTTTAATCATTACAATCACATCTGGCGGAAATATATAGCCATATATAATTATAGATTATTTATATATGTGGCTTTGCAGAACAGTATATTTTTATGTCGTGCGAATTCGGTATTTATGGAATTTTTTCAAATAACATCGACGTGGTTGGTCGTATCATTGACCTGGGCACGTGTTGGAGCAGTTATATTTCCTCTGCAAACACGTCATACAGATCATAATCGCTCGGCAGCAATAACTATCGTTATAATAACATGCACGAGTTTTATTGTATCGCTTACAAAGTTATATTCTGGAGGTAGATGATGAAAACAAATATTACTATGACCTGTGCAATAATTAAATCAATTAAAATACGTAAATAATTTTATTAGGATATGAATCGGATAGTGTATTTGAATATGTACCGTGTCAGAAAATTGTGACACCATGGGGAAGTGCTATGTATGTTTATATTGCGTTCTCTACATGGCTTCCTTCACTTTTCATATTTCTCGGTAATGTATTGCTTATTATTCACATGCGGAAATCCGACGTCATTCGTATACAGCTAACACGTGAGTATGTTAATTATATGCAATTGTATAATTTTAGTACATCCTATTTATGTATTATTTTATTGATAGGTACAATTCATAATAACTCAAATTCCACGAGTCGAACAAGCCGAACACTGTTTGCAGTATCAATTGTATATTTAGTTCTGCTATTGCCAATTGGAATTGTTGAAACTTTAGAATTGTATTGGGATGTCATTTTGATAAAGTATCCATCGAAATTGCTTGAAGAAAATGATGAATATATAAGTTGGTAAGCAATTAATAGGAGAAATTTTTTTATGAGAAACATCGACTTCACATATGAATTATGTATTACACATTTTGTCTTTTTTTTTTGGTTGATGCACTCAAAGGCTCCAGGAAAAAATGCTATTAAAGTGGTGTCGAGGATTTTTTTTTCATGTTTATCATTGGAATTTTGCTATTAATTTTTTTCTGTATTATGTGACCGGACGAAAGTTTCGTGACTGTGTAATTAATGCATTCAGAAATGGGAAGAAATCGCTGAGCAACAGGAGTATCGTTCCTTGGAATTCGTGTTGTAAGCTTTCAAGAAATTTGTTGCCAGCGCGAGCTACAAATATTTTATTGATCAAAGTTATCACTATTGGCGAACAAAATACGTGCAATCACACTGCATCACAGAATGTTAGTGGAAATCATACCGTTGATAAATCAATTTTTATGTAAAGACTGTGTGATTATGATGTATAGTGAAACAATAAAATACAATTTTATCATCCTCAATCAATGTATATTCATGGAATAATATATGTTTATCACATTCTACATTGTATGGTATAAGATTATCAATTTTTTTGTTTGTAAATATACATATATTATGAGTATAAGATTACTTTGTCTGGGATTCTTTTATTTACGATATAGTCACAGCTTGGTCCCAATAATATGCATTATTTACCTTTTATGCAAATATATTATCAATATTATTTTTACTTTTTTTTTGTTTTAACCCACATATCCAATTAATTAAAGTTTTGGAATTTATCCTACCATAATGACATTTACAACTTAATATTTCCGATTGAGAGTATATTTACAAAACATTTCTGTCAGCAAAAAAAAAAATATTCGCAATAATTTGTAGATTATTGTACGAAATAATATAAATTTACGATAATTATGATGATAATTTCGTAGAACAGGATTTCTAATGTTTTTTCTTAAAGCCATTTCATTCTAATATTGATGTAAAGAGCAACACAAAATATATATGATTAATACCTATAGCGTTGCATCAAAAAATATATTTATGGTGGCCTAATGTTTCTGCATGTGCATAAGCTACACAAGTCATACAAAAGTGTTGTATGTATCTAAATTCCTTTAATATGTATATATATAGAGAATTGCTGCTAATTAATCACACGAACCGGTAGTCTACTTGTCAATCATACGATCAGTCAATTTATCTGAACGCACACATCCAAATCTCAGGAATGAGAAAATATCACTTGTTTACTCAAAAATTATTATACTAATGATAAACCTCAATCTCTGCCAGCGGCAATTTACGCTGGCATCATATTAATATATTTGTAAATAATATTATTCAAATATTTTTGGTAGGCAGTGAGTCTATTCAATAGACTCTGAAAGTTCTATCTCTATCATTGTTGAAAAATTATCATTGAATTATTTATTTATTCATTTGAACGCAGTTATTTCTTGTTTTCTTTTTTTTTTTCGATTTATCATTGTGAATGATAGAAATAAAATTATATCTATCTTGTTTAACTTTCATATTATGTGATGTCGAAATTACTTTCACATAAGATATTTAATTATCAACCTGAACTTTCTTTGCCGCATTTTTTTATAGTTAATTTATGCATTTATAAAAATTTCACGAGTACTTGGGTAGATTATGAGGCACTCGATCAATATAGTTTGATGGAAATTGACCTTTTTTTCCATCGCATTCACCGTAAAGCCAATCATCCGATATTTTCGATAATACCATGATTTTCGCCCCCTCCTAGAATATATTAATGAAATTACATTTCGAAAAATACTGTGGTGTTACAAAATATTTAAGTATATTATTTCTTCACCTGAAACGGAAGATCTTCCCATGTTTCACCGCTGAATGTATATAAAGCATTTACAATATTCGGAGAAACGCCCGATAACGGTACAGTAATATCAATGAAATTCGCCGGAAAAATTCCAGTTCGATCGCCTATTTGCCCTTGCAACCAATCATCACTCACTTTATCTATCAGCATAACAGTGTCACCTTGTTTCAATGACAGATCACCAGGTTGGCATGCTTCAAAATCGTATAAAGCTGTGCCTTGTGGTTTACGCGGTGTTGTCACCTGAAACAACCGAAATAATTTCAATATCTGCATTATTTACTGTATACGCATAAAAAAAAAACTTTGAAAGATAATAAATAATTACATGCGCAGCTTCCACCTCTGATAAATATTCTGCAGACGGTGGGGCTGGCGGTGGGATAGATGGCATGGGGGGAGATGAGTTGGTCCGCTGATAAGATTCACTCAATGCTGTTGATGTCCATTTTGATGAATCGCCATCAAACAGAGAAGAACTGCCATAAGTAATCGAATTTTTTCCTGCTGGAGTAACACTAAAATTCGGAACTGTTGGCGCCAAACTAGTGGGATAAATTTTTGGTGCTGGTGGCTTAGGTGGTCGCGCACGAATAATCGTCGGCATAGTTGTGCCATTGTTTGTTGACGATGTTGGTGGAACAAAGTTTTGTATTGAATCACTATTGTAAGCGAAAAAATTGGCTCCGCCAATGTGTTTAATGCCATTTGTTACGTTTTGAGTGACGCTCGGTGTGGGCGCGAATGGATCCAGGGCGGTATTTCCTTTCCATGGATCATTGTGCACTGTATTACGCTTTGCTACACTACCGAAAAAATCAAAATCATCCTCGAAGGCACTTTCGGTTTGAGATGTATTGCCACTACTGGTAAACATTGATGGATTGGAATTTCCATCGCTACCAAAACTATCAACACTAACGCCATCACTACTGGATCGCGTTGTAAATGTAGGCGAACCAGGTGGACTTAGATCAATCAATGATACAGCTCCATCTAATAAATTGTTTGATTGAGAAAATTGAGCACGATTGCCGGAAAAGGCAACATTTATTTGCGGCTGTTTCGATGATTTTATGCCAAATAAATTTGTAAGAAGTTCAGTTGGTCTAGTCTAAAATTGAAAAGTACAAAACAAAATGAATATTATAGTCGAATAAAAATAAACAATTTAGACAATAAAAAAAAATTGTCTTACCGGTTTTTTTGATTTTTCGTATTGATTTACAGTATTGTCCTTATGAAATCGCGGGGGTGGTGGACGTGGGGGTGGTTTCTTCTTTTGAATAGGCTGTAACGTTGTCAATGGTCCAAAAGGATCGCTGCGGCGGAAAGAAAAATAAAAAAATACAAAGCAAATTAAAGTTGAAGTTGCAAAAATTAATAATAAATGTGTGTATAATTATTTCATAATTTTACTTGTTGCTCCATCCAATATTTTGTTGATTAATATTTTTTGTGGGTGGACGTGGTGCGGTTCTAGTAGGAATAGGCATTTCTGCAAACAGATATGAAAGGTATAATTCCACAGGAAATTAGTAGAATGCACTTACAATATTAAATGCACAAATGCAACCATGAATGCCTGACACTGAGCCGTACCGAGTATCTCTCTCTCACACTCGTGCACACACACACACACACACACACACACACACATGCACATCCGTATTTACGTTTATACAATATAATAATATTCTCCACTCCACTGTGACGCATTTGGTAACTGCGTTCTCAACTGATAATACCTACAATTTATCAACAGCAATGTGCTCACATTTATTTATTGACATATATAATAAAAATAATTTATAAACAACAATACGCCCACCATCTGACCATCAATTCGAATAATTTCATATTCTCCCATTCGCTTACTGCAATGTATCACTGTGACGCAGTGCCATTGAATTACTTGCCAAATATATTTTCTTTGACATTTAAACAACAGTTATCAGCTACTTATCAATGTTCGTTAATGCAATCTAGAAGTATTATAACACATACCACCTTGTCTTGATCGCATTCCTCGAATCATCTTCCTTCTTTCACTTTCGCTTTTCTGCGCACGACCGTTAAACTATCACATACCGTTTGGATACGGTTATACGAATGGAGCGAGACTTTTAAATTCATATAGGGACAACCTGCAAATATGAAACCTCTCACCTGTCCGTGTGTATGCGGCCATTTTCTACGCTCCCCAAAACGCAAACATGAGCGCCACATTATAAACTCTGTTGGTAATATATCCATACACATATATATATATATATATATATATATAATGTTACCAAACGGAATTTCGGAGGACGCTTCAGTCGAAATTTTTTTTTTCGACATCCGTTATTCTGTGCAGAGTTGTAAAATGTATTTTTTTGTTAAATTTAACTCTTGGTATTTTCTTTTCTTTTTTTTTTCGCTAGATTAATTATCGATGAAACATTCTATGCTTCATTAATAATGAGAATTATTCTATTGTGATATAAGGAACACAAATTTATGTATAATTGAGTGATGAGGAAGATTTGTAGACTGAAGGAAGGTTTTGGCGGGAAGTAGATGTTCGAAAAAGTCGATGGTCAGTTTGTTCTGGTGAGTGGATCAGTATGGAAGTGTAAACCGAATTGCTCTCTGCTAATTTAGTTGAAGAATGTGAGTGTCAGTGATTAGTGCATTAATATGTTGATAAATATTTCACGTGTGATTAGTGCAATTAATATATAAATTTATACTTTTGGAGTGGAATGTTTAATTATTAATTGTGATTTAATTTCTTCGGCGGCATCATTAGAAATAATATGGTGAAGACATTCAACGATCTATTAATGGAATTTCGGTATCGTTATTTACTTTATATTTTTTCGCGGCATAATTATTTTGAGAATATATTTTTGAAAATTGAATAATAATACGTGATTATATCTGTATATTTATTGAAAATATTTCTTCAATTCGTCAATGAGCTATTTTGCCGCGTATTTTTCAAACGCAAATATTGCAATTGCGTACGCAGCCGTATCGAACGCTGCCAATGGCGCGCATGGCGTTAACGGTTATACCATTTATATTCCCCAGTTGTGGAGAGTTTCAACATCATTGTATTGTACATTCACTTACATTGAGGTTGGGCTGTTGGCGCGAGAGCACACACAAACGTGCGGCCAAATTTTTCCAAAGATTTTTGTTTTACAATATAACTTTATATTTTACTCAATTTTCTACGTAAAACAGTGCAAATAAAAAATCTATCAAGATGTTTTGGGGTAAGTGATTATTACAATATCATTTTATAATTAAATATATGAAATTTATAACGTATAATATACCGGTGTGTGTGTTCAAGAATGGCGTCGCCATGTGCTTATGGAAAAATGAATAATTGTGTTTTTAAGCACTGGCTACATTGTTACAATGTCAATAAATATCTCATGTAATATTAATTTTTATTTATTTCACAGGACTTATTATGGAACCGCACAAACGGTATACCCAAATTGTAGAAAAAGCATTCCACGTGTCGATGGCGACACTCGATGTTGCAACTGCCGGTATGATATATCTATTTTAGCCAATAATTTAATATAATAATTATATTTGAATATTGTACACAATAATAATGGCTAATATTTTACTAATGCTATTAAACGAATACACTTTCAGATGAAGAAATTGTACAGGTTATGTTGTGCTATGATAGCCGAAATTATTTACTGTGCAATTTGAAAAAAGGCTCTCATTGGCAGATGCCACTCGATTTGAACTTCAAGGAAGGCACAAAAATCGCATTTACCTCAAATGGTCGTGGAAATGTTCATTTAACTGGTTACCTCCTACCCGAGGATGATTTAGATGATTTTGATGAAATGGAAGATGAAGAAGGTGAAGACGAGGAGGAAGAAGAAGAAGAAGTTGATGAGGAAGAGGAGGATGAAGTTCCACAATTAGTTGGGAAACAGGGTAAACGTAAAGCTCAAACATCACCGGCTGATACAAAATCAACCAAACGATTAAAAGGATTTGTGTCGAGTATTAAGGAATTGGAAGAATTGGAGAATTCTTCTGAAGAGGATGACGACGATGATGAAGATGATTCAGATGCGGAAGATGAAAATGCGAGTGTTGAAGCTGAAGATGACTCTGAAGAAGCGGAAGAGTCTGAGCAAGAGGAAGTGGAAGAGGTTAAACAACAACCGAAAAAAAATAAACAGAATAAACAAAAGCAACAACAACAGCAACAGGAACAACAGCAACCGCAAAAAAATCAAAAAGCTCAGAAACAACAGAATAATATTACAAATGGAAAAGATGCGAAATCAAAACAAGCGTCGAAAGAAGAGCAGCAGGCATTAAATAATTCACAAGTGCAAAAAAAGAAAGTAATTGCTGGCGGTGTTCAAATTGAAGAACTTAAAGTTGGCACAGGCACACCAGCTAAACAAGGCAAATTTGTTTCGGTTTATTACGTTGGACGATTGAAAAATGGCAAAAAATTCGATGCCACGACAAATGGTGAGGGTTTCAAATTCCGTCTTGGTAAGGGTGAGGTTATTAAGGGCTGGGATGTCGGAGTCCAAGGCATGAAAGTTGGAGGAAAGCGACGTATCACGATACCACCAGCTATGGGGTATGTATAATTTTATAAAATCTATCGTATTGTTTAAATGAAATGTAAATTTTATTAATTTTAATATTTTCATTATATAGATATGGCGCCAAAGGTTCTCCACCTGTAATTCCTGGTAACAGTACTTTGGTGTTTGAAGTTGAACTCAAAAAAGTTCATTGAAATTTAAATTAGTTGCCGTCTTTTTTTTTTTTTTTTTTTAATACAAGTATTGCAATTAATTTGGCTGTCATTTGCGTGACGTGACACACGCCATTTTTTTTTTTACGACACCCAACATTCCTTCCTGTTAAACGTGTGCCATCAACTCATTATAAATTTTTGTTTTAGTGTACGATTTTGAAATATTAAGAACTTGAACGTGAAATGAATCGACCATTAATACCTTTATTATTAGTAAGCAATTTAACATTTTTCTCGAAGGTCAATTTAAATTTGACCGCTCCGCAATAGACTGTGAAAAGAGAAAACGTATGTATTGAAATTCATCATTATCGCAACCTCAGATTTGCCTTGTTACTAACAAATATATGAATGTATGCAATATTGTACAGCAAATCATATAAAATTAGATACTTGGCGAATTGTGTAAGAAAATATAAGTGTAAGGACTACTAATAAATAACACTGAGATTTATTTTGAAATATCTGGCTATCCATTGTATAATTACATATAAATAATATTGATGGAATGTGTGTTGTTGAGTGATGTTACACAGAATAACTTGGAATTTTTTCATTTTTTATTCTTTTTATATATATATATATATATATATATATATATATATATACGGATTCATTACGTAAAAATTAATGACTGACGTAAATATGAACAAGTAATTGTTTGTAATTGTTATTCGACTTTAGATGTTTTCGGTGACCTTTCCCATGCCATTGAGCAAACGCCATTTTCACATTTTTTAACTAACTGTGGTGGACCTTCCTCCGCTGGATCCTTTCTCTTCATTCTCAATTGCCACAATTTTATAACCAATGGTTGTATGAGAAATCTCCATAGAAGTAATAATATTGGAATGAAGACACATGGTACACACACCATGATTTTATTCGCGAAAATATCTAAAATAATAAATTAATAGCCTATCAAGTATTATCAAATGCATGAAATGTTTTGAGATTAATTTTTAGGTTAAACATGGTATGAACCTATTTGTCGTGATGGCCACAGCAGTTAATGCCAACAATATTGCACTGAATCACTGGAACGACTAAATTTATATGCACGCACACCAACTTTCAATGTCGCATATTTATGCGCATGCGCATACAAACTCTCGAGAGGGATAGGCTTTTAAATATTATACAAATCGTAGCAGCATTAATGTATACTATGAATTATGATATATTTTATAAATTGCTGGTGAGATACATTATACAGAAATGCAAAGGATATGGTCACAGCCATTATATTGCTTTGCAAGGATCGCTTATGAACCTCGCACGTCTTATTTTATAATAATAAGGTACCGAAAAATACGTATTTCCGAAGGATCAGTCACAAAAACTGCCTTCCGCGAAACAAAATAAAGAACGATAATAAAGTGTGAATAATTATTCACTCGTAATCAATGACGTCGTTCTAAATTTAAATATTAGACTAAAAAAAGTTACACTATTTCATATACAAATCTATGTAAATATGTGTATATAGGTGATGAAATTATTCACTGCATTTTTTTGTTGTTGATGACAAAAAGCAAGAAAAAGAATTTTTTTCAAGTCAGCGTTTTACATACTTCCAAATATTTTTCGTCCTCGTGTGACTGTCAATGAAACAACAACGACACTTAAAACGAAAAAGACTAGCCCGAAGATTGCTGTAATAATACGACACCACTGACGTCTTCGTTTAGCTCGTGCAATCGTTCGACTGAGTCTTTCAGCTCGTGAACCATCCAACGTAAAATCCAGACTCTTATTGGGCACTTCAATACCTTTATTCCACTCAGTTTTATTCGGTGGTTTACCAACTGCACCGTAAGATGAGCTCTCGTCACTGGGATTTAACTGCTGAAAACACCGTATTACATCAAGTAAAAAATATAGTGGACAATAATATTTGGATTTTAAATGAATTAAAATGAAAATTAATATTTACCGTGGAGTAAACCGGTTCACCAGCAGAATAACATGGCTTTGAAGTAGCACCCTCGAGTCTCAAAATTGTTCGTTTACAATTGGCATTAGCAAAATTATTTTGACCCGTCATCAGTCTTCCATCACTCACATCATTAGTACCTTTAACACTTTTAACTCCATAATTGTGCAATGTTTGTGGATAAATTGCATTGCATCGTGGCACGAGAAATACTGCAGGGACAGATGGTTGCTGACTGCATTGATCACGTTTGCGACGTTCCTCCGCTGCTTTTGTAACGGACTGAAGCAAAAGCCTTTTTCCCTCACGTGTACACTGACGCGATAATTTTGTTGACGGCGATAATATATTTGAATATCCCGATTTACCGTACAATTTAAAATTAATTGGATTGACAGTGACTGATTCATGTCCTGCTCCACTGGATGACGACGAGGACAAACGATATACGTGCTCCTCACCACCACCACCAGCTGACGTTGTACCATTCGCCTCAATTCCCTTTGACACTGTATGCGATATATCACGGAGAATCTCCTCTGGCGTCATTGCGCTTTCGCCGTCAATGACGGAATTGAGGGTTCGTGAGAGCTCGAAGAGTACGTCCCGTGCAGTTGTGCCAGATGTTTGCTGACAGTCTCGGTGTGCATTGCGACATCGACTTGCGTAGGTGTAGGCACGAGCGTAACTGCAACTGGCTGATAAACCCTCGCAGTCCACTGTCTCGCAACCGACAAAGTGTAACTCTCGTGAATCAACGGACGCGCAAGGCCAAATGGGTCTTGGTATTGCTTCAGCTTCGTGTATAACAGTCAATCCGAGAGTGCCATCGACGCCAAGTGTACCTGCCACGGAATTTCGGAGGACTGAAGCGCAACACGTTGAGTACGATCCAGCAGAGAGTGGCGGCGAATGGCTCGAGTACCCGGAACTCGTCGAGTTGCGCCATCTCCTTGGATTACGAAGGGCACCACCACTGCCATTCACTAATCGGGACACTTCCGCGTCGATCACCTCGGGTTCTAACCTAAATCAATAGATAAATACCACAAATATAAATACAAATATAAATATACATATACATTGAATATTAATTTGCTAAATATAAAAAATTTTTAATTCAACTCCATTGCATTATTTACATAAATACATATGCAAAAATGGGATTTTGGTGTGGTTCACCTTGTTAAGATACGCATGGATGACCATGAGCACGAGCTATTTTTATTTTTATTTTCTTTGTTTTTTTTTTTTTTTTAATGCGATTACAAAATCACAATATTAATAAATGCATGTGATACATCGTTATATGACTAATACCGAATAACTTTCATTATGAATTTATATTATAAACTGCTGTGCTTACCACTCAACATCATAACAAAGACAATCACGATGTAGCTGGGGCACCAAGCCGATCCCACTGATATTTGCGAGCTGGCCAGCAGTCGAAAGCGTCTTGCCACGGCGGGGCATACCCTCGTACGGCGCCACGCTTCTGATGCTTATATCTCGATACTACTACAATATCACATGAATTCGATGGCGGTTGGTCGAGCGTTTGCAGCCACTGCGACATTGTTTCCACTTACAAAGAAGCTCAGTTGTTTCGGCACAGTGCCGACCGCAGGCAACTAATTATTATCATTGACATATTTTCCCTGGAAATTCTTTGGGAAAAAGAAAAACAGAAAATTATAGTTGCATTATTATGCGTTTCTCACTGTGAGAATTACCGCGAACTAATTGAATACGTCTTTTGTTTTCAACCTATTATATTGATTGGTTCAATTATCTGTATGGCAGTAGTGCACATAGGTACGTCAATTTCTAGGCAGAGATGCAACAAATTTCAAATGATAATTGATGCGCGCGCGAAAGTTAGACGTCTACAGCATTTGCCGCTGACATATTAATTATGATGAATCGTCTCCATGTAAATGGATTTAATTGAATTGATGCTATTGGCGCGGTGTATAATTGTAAGATGCGCGTGAACTATTGCACGGTTGCTGTCACTTTTTCACAATATATTAAATGCTCATAGCGCGCAATTAGATGAAATCAGAGGGAAAAACATATAAATATATATATGATGATTTTACCGGACACTTAATACATACAGATATATATATATATATAATGCCACATTAAGCAAAACGAGTCGACATTAATTATTGTTGCATGATATCATTGAGACCATATGCCAGTGGTGGACAATTACGAAATTTAGCTGGTGTGTTTTGAAAGACACTGGGTATTATATGGTAACTGTTTGTTAGCAGTGCATTTTACCCTGACGCGAATGCCGACGAGACGATAACGTCGTCAACAATATATATATATATATATATATATATATATATATATAT
>CAJUYH010000123.1:0-27725 GCA_910591685.1 Galerucella tenella | reverse complement strand
ATATATATATATATATATATATATATATATATATATATTGTATATGTACATGAAGAATCAACTTGATATTCCACCGAATTCCAGCGGGATCGCGCCGGCGGCAATGCACACTTTCACATCAGCCTTGCGACGTCGATGCATGTTTACGTATTGTATTGTGGTGAATACACGGGAATGGCGTTTGGTGCGAGGGCATTTGTGGCAGAGGCGCGGTAACCAGAGTATCGTTTATATTATACCATGGCGTAAAACTCGTTACTTGAGGCGTCACCTGGTTATATTCGCGAAAGTGCAAGTCCACGCGACGAAACTTGCTGATCAAGCCATGTAATATACCATTAGTGTATTACTGACGATTCTGCGTTCGTGATCAAGGTCGATTGCAATGGATTACATGAACATGTTATTACGTACATGCTCCCCTATATATAAACACACACACACACACACACACACACATATATAGTTATTTATTGTGTGTAATGCACCTGTCTAAACTATTATTATCGATGCATTTGCAATATTATAGATATTAAATATCATTTATGAAATAGCTGTAAAAAATTATACGACCGTTTTATTGAGTTGGTGCATTTATATATTTATATAGTGATTTAAATGAAGTGTATGTAGGGTATCCAATCTCTCGGCGGTATTTATGTGGTTGTGTTAGGTGCTATTCTATAAACTTTGTCATGAATATTGTGTATCGAAGTTTGACTTTCACTTGACTGTGCTAAACACAAAGACAAACGCCCGCATATAATGGATAATTTTGCACGGCGATATTGCGGTGGTTACGGGTATTCGATGCGTAAATTGGGCGAATGTCAACACTCGAATTTTATTTTATTGTTTTTTTTATTTATTTATTTATTTCAATTGGTATATGATAATTTGATTGCGTATACACTCCCGTACGTATATATAAAAATAACTCGGGGAATAAAATCAATGAGGCCCATCGGCGCCCCGCAAGGTCGACCGTGTTGAGATATCTCTGAAGATATATCGGCATCGCCCGGGTAAAGTGTAAGGCGTGAAAATATCAAGACTTTCACTTCTGTTGAAAGCGTAAGTATATATATATATATATATATATATATATATCTATATATATTTATATATAGATATATGTGGAAGGATCATCGTCATTCATTCAAATATTATTAAATTTATTGTTTATATAAATCTCTACAATTTATTATTATGCATATGTATATATACTCTTCATTATTATATAGATAAGTGAATGCGACTAATAAATGTATTACAATTGAAATAATCGCATTCAGTTGTTTACCGCAAAGAAAGTCAATTAAATTTATTGAAATAAAAAATGTTATATCACATCAATTAATAAAAGTAAATAGTGCTATTTGTTTTTATTTTTGTTTTGATATTTTTGTTTATATTTGTGTGCGAATATCATTGAATGGGTCGCGGGCGTCACAGAAATATTTATTTGATTTACAAACTTTCACTTGAAACACTGTGACATGGTCGCGAGAGTCAGGGACGTCCTTGTCTTAAAAGAGAAGACGCAGCGTGTGGCGCTGGCGCCATGCACTTTTTTATTCGAGGGATCAGAAAAAAGAGAAGAAAAAAAAAAACAAACGTGCAATCTGCGGAAAGTATCGTTGCAAGAGAAGGAGCGAGGGCGAGGGTGTGACAGGAGAGGGGAAGAAGAGAGTAAAAAAAAATAGCACGCTTGGAACGAGATATCGTCAGATGACTTGGGTCGAGGTCGTTCGATCACTCCGGTTAGGTCGAGAATCAGTGAAGAAGATTCATCAACTCACGCTTTTCAATACAAACTTTCGCATCCTCATCGTGAAAGATTTCTATTATTTCAACCTGTTTATAATGTATATTTCGAGCTTTCTATATGCCCACGAGTATTTCTAAACAAATACATACTGGGGCCAGTTACAACACTAATTAACTATGAAGAATAATAATAAAAAAAAAAAAAAAAGAAAAAAAAATATAAATATAATGAATTAATACGTGAGTGCATACGATAAAATGTATGAATATTATTCATCACTTCCGACTTCATAAAAAACGATATGTAAAATGATTACTAGAGTGAAAAACCTCGCGGATAATTTCGCAAAAGACGTTTTCAACTAATGCGCCGGCTCCATGTAAGTACCTATCTCATGAGACGGTTTACTGCTTCTTACAGGCGAAACTTTCACGCGCGTACGATCGCGCGTCGTCGCGCGCACGGTCTTACACTCGCGGTTATCCAAAAGAAACTGAAAGTCCCGTTTGTTAGCGGCACACTGTGTTCGCAGTCTTGACTGAGCCCGTTTGCAGACCACAAGCACATAATACAGTCGGAACTCAACCTGTTCTTATGTATAGGTATACACATCACCCTCCTCTGTATAAGTATTACATATGTGCGTGTGTACATGCGAAATACATCAGAAGAATCATCACGTATTTATGAGTATATATATATATATATAGAGAGGTATACGTGACTGTTGGACCGTACTTCTGACATCTCGTTTGACAAATACATATACGTGTGTCGATGGAATTTCTCGACTACATCCGTGAAAGATGAAAGTTATTGGAAAGAGTGGTATAAACTCTGATGACACATATAATTACTTCATTTTCATGTATTGACACACGAAAAAATCATTGGCAGATGATATAAAATATTTAATAATAATTGTTGATTGAGGAAACGATGTATTTTTATTATATTTCATCTTACCAATTTCGTAAAATCTCATATAAAAAGAAAGTGTTTAACGAACAATTCACATAATTATGAATATGTAGTATATGTAGGACAAGGTGTTCTTCAACATTTTTCTCAAACTATAGGAAATTTTACTTGAGGATATAAATTAAAATGAGAGAAGAGTTTTCTCTTCTTTTCGCGGTTTAACTAAATCTACCGGAAATTCTTCTTTTATGTTCATGGAGGTATTTTCCAGTGACATGGCACAACAACATGAACGGTTAGTTACATCGTTAGATGGTTATAGTTGGATTAGGTTTATGTATACAAATTATGATGAGACATCGGAAATTACTGTCGGCATTAACATTTGCGTCCGTGCATTTCTCGTATACTGTACACATGTGGTTACGCCAGAGTCATTAGTGCACAGAGTAATATAATACTTACGATATAATATAAATATATAATATTCTTCTGTAGCTTTCCCGCATATGTAATTACAATTGATGCCACACCAATACATATATATATGCACATTGTATATATACATGGTAATAACTCTGTCTAACAGCGGACATTATCTTCTGATCATATAATTATTATGTATATCTACAATTTCACGATAGAAAAGGCACGATGTTTTCTGAAGATTTTTCCATTCTTCTGACAATGCTTAACTGATGTTCAGTTATTTATGACTTACCATTTCTACAGCTTTATTTCCATTTTCAGTGTATTTCCATTAGTTTTCAATTCATTCCATGTAGCCATACGTTACATCATTCTCTAAATTTATAATTTAATGTAAACAATAGGCTTGTAAACAGAAAAGTGGTATATTATCCTTGACCAACTGAATCCATGATAAATTGACTAACGATGTCACCTTTGAGAGGCGTTTACGTTCACTTAATTCAATATAATTTTTTTCCTTTTTTTTTTTTTCAATGAATTTACGTGCTACCCCTGACCTCCTCAATAAATTATGCGGTCATATCTTATAAACATGACAATATTTCATTCGTTTAATAAAATAAAAACGAGTTTTGGATGAAATTTCTTTTTATTATTCATCTTCTTATTGGGATGTTATTAAAAAAACTTTTTCATTTACAAACAAAAATAATAAAACAGTGAATATGTAAAAGTATATGCGTAAATCATGTGCTGTATTAAATTTAATACTCACATTTATATAGTAAGACCAAATGTGTGAACAACATAAAAGCATTGAAGTCATGTGAGAATTTATTGTTCAATCGTGACAACCATGATCTAAATTCAAAATAAAATTCATAAAGGCATTGTTTGTTAGTTATTGGATATTGAGCTTTATAATTTTACAATATTCAAATAAATGTGAAATTATAAATAGTTCTTGGCATTGAATTCAACGCTATATATTTTCATAGTCATTACAACTAATCCCGTGTGCATTTGTGATAATGATAATATACTCTCTATGTAATTGTATTGATAACATGTCATTCTAATATTATCTCTTACAATTCTAACACTAACATCCGTAATATTCGTATGTTTTTGTTTTTGTTCATTTTTTTTTATGCAATATATAATATACATATACATCTTTGGTTCTTATCATTGATACTTCTCTAAATTGATTTGGATTTGTTTACAATAATAATTGATTTATTTCGAGGCCCAAAAAATTATGAGCAATCACAAATATACTTGTCAATCGTTGCCCTGTTAATACATATATATATATATATATGTATATATATATACTTTCTATAATTTTTCAATTTAAATTCATTTAATATTTATTTCAGTGTGAAAATGGATATTCTCCTTAACAGCATTCAAATATTACTGGCAGTACTTGAATGCTATTGATCGTCCCATGATTGCTTTATAAGCCACGTATATCAACTAATTTTACTTAATAATATGCTCTTATTAAATTAATAACAGATTTGAAAAGCAAACAACTCTTAAAAATCTGCTAAATGCACAACATAAGTTAAATATTTTTTTTTTTATTCTCTACCGCATTATAATCAAATTTAATAAATAAATTGACAATTAAATGCAAATTCCCATGAAAATAAAAAGACTTAATGCTACTCGATTTAGTTATAATTACAATATTGACAATGACATTGGCAGAGAATTTACGTGATTTAATGCAATGAAATAATTGTGTCAATAACAAATATTTAGTTATGATAATTTAATCATTATTGTGATAAAATCATGAATAATACTTGAGTTTAATAATCACGGTAGTTGTGGAATTTATAATTGCATGTGGTCGATAATTTATCCATCATTTAATGACTTATTTTTTATAATTTATTCAATTATTTAAAAACATTTATATACGAGCTATCGGTAGCCCCATTGCCGTGTGGTTTTATCTCCATTTTCAAAGTTATTTACGACATTTTTGCGTTGATAAACGCCACCACGAATAGTTGAAGGCAATCGATTCTGCATTAACTCCGAATACAACAGCCGTATTGCTTTGGTAATCATGCCGCCAGTAGATTTTTAATATTTTTCGGTGTATTTTCTTCATTTAAATGTTTTGTTGTATATCGCAAAGCATTCAATAGACCCTCGCCTTTGCAGGGTGGCTGATCGCGCAAAAGTTTCACGCAGCCCTTTACCTGTAATTAACATTTATATATGCATATATATTATAAATAATTTTATTTACATTCAAGACGAGAAAAAAAAAAAAAAAAATACTCACATCAACGTTTGAACCCTTGACAAAGGCACCCTGTGGATGAACGTGGTCGTAGAGAATTACTAATCCAACCATCACTCTCAAAACAAATAGTTGCGTTTCTTCACGTTGAAATTGTGCAAGGAGATTTCTGGTATATGCAAAAAATTCCATATAATATTAAATAAATATTTTTCAACTATATATATAGAATGAAAAGACTTTCAATATAAATAAACTTACGGATTTTCTAGCATTCTTAAACATACTTTTGCCATTGTACCTAATGTTTCTGTGATATTTTCTCGAGGTATGTCTTCTCTCTGAAAGAATAAAGTGCTACTGATTATTCTAATTAATACGTGACACGTTGGAGATAGAAAGGCGATAGACAAAGTTGAATATGACGTGGCATAAAAAAGAAAGATATTAGGTATATAACTTTTACCTCCATCAGGAACGTTATGGTAGCGTGACTCAGAACTCGTAGCATGGGTGTGGCGTGGGCATAAAACAAGGACATACGATTGGCGAGTTCGTTGCCGACTATCAGGTCATTCTCCGGATTGTCCTGTCTCGCCAATGTTCTACGGTAATAACTAAAGTCATTTTGAATTGCTGGCGTTTTCATTTTGTGCTCGTCAAATTTTAAAACAAATTCAAGGATCTCGGCCAATTGTTTGACAAGGGCTTGTTGAGTTTCAAGGTGTTGTGTGGGCGACAGATTTCCCGAGCATAATTCACCCAAAATTTGTGGCACAACACGTTCTGAAATGGCATTTAATAAATTATATATTTAATTATCGACACAATATTATTTAGTTGGATAATTATTATTGTACCGAGTTCCAACGAAAATTCATAGAATCTCTTGAGCTTCGCAACGAGCGGTGCGACAGTCAGGTACGCCTTGCGCTGGCATTCTTCAGTAGGTGCAGAAATTGCTTCGCGAATTTCTTTACCAGCGCCTTTATAGCACTGAATCTCTTCTAAAATTGACTCTGAATTTTTCAATACACGTTGCACAGCCTCAAATGTTTCTCTCTCAATATCAGAAGGTTGAGCATCTAAAGTTATATAATACAATTTATAAAAATAATTTTATGAAATTTATTTTACGTAAGGTATTAAATAAAAAAGCAAATCATGTACAGAGTTGTAACTCACTTTCAAAGTCCAGGAAGACATCGTACTTTTGCGGTGTACAGCAAGTAGACTCGTCCCGAGCCAAAAGACTTAGGAGTTTCCCCATTCCGAGAATTCCTTAGCTTCTTTTGTGTTTTGCTGGAACGATTTAAATAACTCCGCCTAGGAACACATCTGAAAGCCGCATTGAAATTAACTATTTATATTTTAATACAAATGAAAGAATTAAAATTGAAACCACATATACATTTCAATAATATACTTCTTGCAAAACATTCATGCATGGCTAAAGTATAATTAAAATTATCTGCATTTGACACGGTGGGCTTGACGTTTCTCAGACGAGACCATGGTCGTATTCACTTGAACCGTACCACACGTGACCTAAGGTATACAATCATTCTATTCGGTCTGAACGCGAGGCAGTTGCAGACGAATGGGCGGAATATACAAGCGATTATTTCCAACATCACAGCATGCGTGCGTGTGTGGAGCGTGAGGAAAGAATTTGTGTGAAATCCCAGACGATCCCTTTACATAACACACGCACACACGCACGCATGGCTCATCAGAACCTTCAGAATAATGAATTCCACGTAAATGTCTGGCATGACTTATCTGCGGGAATTACCAATTATTTTATTCATTAAATTTATCGAATTAATTTCCATATATACTGCATATACTCATGGCACACATAATAATGAAAAAAAAAAAAAAATGGATAAACAAAGTAATAATAAACTGTGATGGTGTTGACGGTTTCATTGTCTCTGTCATCGCATGATATTGACCTATTTTTCAAGCGATTATCGCACGACCCTTAATTCCCCTTCACGGTGTATTATATTATGGATGATAATGAATGATATTCATTAATTAAATGCGAAATTATACATATATATATATATATATATTTAATATTTCATGCTCTGCATATTTTTTGTTTTTTTTTTTATTTTTCTGTGAAATCTGAAGAAGTTATATGTCCATATAAATAATTCATAGAACCTTGAAAATCCTTCGTACACTCACGCACATTTCACAATGAAATACGAATCACCGATTTATGTACATAAAAAATTTCACATTTCTCATCAACACATCACGAACAATATTTTTATGTGAATAAAATGATATGAAATCATCCCCTCACCTTTGTACGACACAGGCGAGTGCCCATCACATTTCGGGAGTGTCACATACTGAGATAAAAAAAAAAGTGAGACAAACAATATTGAATAAACAAAAAAAAAAAAGAAATTATAAGTCAACAAGTGGAACAACGACTTCCGGAATTGGCAGGCGCGGCCATGATTGCGATACGCCAAGGGGTTGCTGATCGTCACGATGCCAGCGCACAATTCCCTTATTTGGTCAACGAACAGCATCGGTGAAAATGTTGAAGGTTGAAAAATCAATGGGGGCGCACAAGCTTCTGTTTGTTGCCACGCGCAGATGTCAGATTAATTCCACGGTGGTTGTATATAGCATTCAATATAAAATAGCTGTTTTAAGATAAAACCGCGCGCATTTCAACTGACTAAAACATTACAAATTCCTAAACGTTCCGTTTCGTATTCTTGTGTGGAATTTTGTGTATTCTAAATTTGGCACGAGCACTGATTTATTTGTCTGGGCCATGTCCGGACACATCATTCTCTTCATGGATATTATATGATGAGATGAACGGACGATAAATATACGACATAACTGTCCATCATCATGCTATATATAATATGAAAACCAACACTGAGATACTACATACCGGCTTCTAAATCTCAGTACCTATAGTCGTGTTCAAGTCAACGCAAACAAATATGTAACATGAGTTTATTGTCTTCTAAAATGAGTAGGAAATATATGCGCGTGTAATTATCGTGAGTTCAAAACACTGGTGAATGCACGGTGTATTTATGATGATGCCACGTAAAATAAACACAATGAGTCTCAAGAGTTATATTAATGTCAGAGACTATTGTTCCATTCTCGTTGTTGCTTTTTTTCATTCTTTCATTCTTTCTGTAGAGTTACTGCATTCAATAAATGCCAGAACATGTAACATAATATCGATCATACGTTTGTAGCTCTGTCAGAATGAAGTTGATGGTGGTAAAGTTCGTTAGAAAATATAACGAGTGGCAAATTAATTTTATATTGCAGAAAATAAAACAAAGCAAATGGTGTGATAGGTAGGTTTTAGTGCAGCATAAATAATAAGTAAGGTTAAGTATTTGTGCAATTGCACAGAAGTGCAAATAATCGATGAAAAGAATAGTTTATTTTTTTTTTTTTGTTATATATATATATATATGTACACATGAAATATATATTTTTATGAAAGAAGAGAACTCATGGGCTGCAAACTCTATTATGTCATAGAGTCATTGGCTCGTGTCAAAATACATTATTCTGCACTCATTTAGTTAATTATGGATTCGCGTAATAATGCAAGTTCAACGATAATTCTTCCAATAAAATGTTCATAATTGTATTCTATTTATTATGAAAGGAAAAAGTATGATATGTGGCGTCTTTTGATAAATTATTATTGAATTTTTGCACCTCAATAATAAGCTATATAATATGCGAATAGGAAATTGGATGATTGTCGGAAATCGTGGGCGATAATAATTGACGTCTATTAAAGTCTTTTTGTGCTTCAATTCCAGCAAATCAATTGACATGCTATTTGGCCTTCGTTTCAACACTCTCTGTTATAAATACGATGAGACCAAATGTGTTTTTTGTTTTTTTTTTTTTTCCCATATTTTCCAATTTATTTTGTTGTATTGGAAATGGATATAAAAAAATTGAGATCAAATGATATATGTACATACGAGACAATAATTAATTTCAAACGTAAAATATAGACATTAATTTACGATTTGAGTGAAGCAACCATACCGGAGGATTAAGTATCACCAGCAGACACGTAGTAAACTCTCTTGTCTATGGCGACATGACGCGCATTCTGACACTTTTATGGACGCTCTAAATATGGAATGTTTATTTTTTTTCTGCACAGACTGTACTGTGACCAGTCATTTAATGTCCTCGTTCACTCACACACTAAATTCGTTTATAGAATCTCTTATATATAGTGATAAATTTCCTATTAAACGGCGATTAACTATTGAAATATCACTCGTATTTCTTTTGTTTGTTCTATTTCACTTCGTGATGAATAAAGCATTATTTGTTTATAAAGAAATAAAAATTACAGATATAATCTTCGAGACCGTATATTCATCAAATGTCCTATAGAGAAAAGGGGGAAAAAAAAAAAATATGTTGAATCAAATTTCTTTTGATAGACATTTCTATATAGAATAAATGAATAACTATAGATATGTAAAGTGAAATAAGAGCGTGGTTAAACGTGGCTACGCCAGTGTTGTCCAAGCAGGGGGGATATCGTCATATCCCGGACGAACGTAGGAAACATTCAAGCAGAACGCCCTACTCTCTCTCTCTCTCTCTCTCTCTCTCTCTCTCTTTCACTTTATATTACTATTATATGCATGCGTCGTCTCTGCGCATTAATGCGTGAGCACATGAGGTTAATTAAATTTATTTTTATACATAAACATATATAGAATAAAAGTCGATATAATATTGTCCATCGTGCAACAAAGTGATATATTCTCTTTGACCTAGACCTAAATCCTCCGCACATTTATTCATGCACTTATGCCAATAAATGTTTATATCAAATTACACAACAAATATAATTGAAATAATAAAATTGATATTTAAAGAAATAATGTGTATTACGGTATTATATGGATCGAATGTTGGTGATCAACAGGCCGCGGAAGTGTGGATTAAAAATTTTATGGTCGTTGACGGGAGCACCGATGTGACTAACGGAAGTATATAACGCTTTATACCTTACCGGAAATGCCAGATCGACAGCTTTATAGATATAGCATTGATGGCAGTATATTGGAAAAGAAAAATATATTCATACATCTATATAATAGCGAATATCTTTTATAAACAATTATAATTATTCCATCGTTGCAGTGCAATTTCTCAGGCAACACTGTTGCGTATATTAAATTGCCCGCATACAAACACACACACGCACGCATCAGTCCTTCATATATATGAGATTTATGTGGCTATACACATATAAATACATGTCTCCGCACGATAGGTTTAACTCTCATCGACACACCGTAATTACTCATTGTACAATCGTGCTTGCAACTTACTACAAAGATTTCGTGACGGAACGATGGCATTTGTATTTGAAATATTGCAAATATGTATATATGCATGTGTTTTAACATGTATAAAATACGTGCAATGTATTAGCCAGTGCGTATCGCAAAGCCAACACGTACAAACAACGATATACGGTCTGTGGCTATAACCACACACATTTTTTCTGGGATAAAATTTCATGTATAGAGACATGATGATACTGAGAAATCGATAGTCCATATACATCGCACATGGCTGAATTTGGACTGGTTAGTATGTTGAAATAATAATATATGGTTTGATTTCTCAAAAGCACGAGATTGAACGGCATATGAAGAATAGAAAGTGGAACACAATAATCGTCAAGGGATAAAAAACAAAAGGACCTCCTCAAAGAATTACGTATTTTTATACTGACTTATTCACATGTAAATTAATTTTATATCAGTTTCATTTATTATTATACCACGACAATGCAGATATTTCTATAAATAATATTTGTTACGGGGTAAAGCGGAAGAGAGTAATTGCTTTCGGCCGGAATTTTGTTGAGATCGCACGTGGGATAGCAGGAAATCGATATTGACTCTTTTAACGGATATACACATAGCAAATTTCGCTGTGGCATTATTGTACGGTTCACGTGACGACTGACGATCGATAGCTTTTGGTCAAACGCATGATTGCTAGTGTTGTATAGAGATCAAACGGGAAATAGAAGTGTGTGTATGCACACATATATATATAGGTTTTGCTGTGGGTCGGGTCAAATTGGTAGATGTGTGTTCAACAGAGGTCTTCTTCCATACCCAATTTCTGTATATGACCCAGTTGTTAATTTACCTGAAGCTATGGAGAGCCTCGCTCTGATTGAGAATAACATTTCTATAGATAATTAACTAGCGAATTGTGAATACAGTCAATACTCATGCTTCCACCACAATACATCCACAGTTATGAGAGAAAAAAATAATATACATATGGAATATGTTTGTTTATATGTTTATGCATTTGTCTCGAGTGGTCTATAAATGTCCGACACTCATAAAAAAAAATAAATCAGATTAAAAAGCATTCTATTTTCCTCCAACAGTTACTCTGTTTTGTTTTCGAAAGAACAGTATGCATATAAATTTATGCGGTTTCCTATTGCAGTGCGATAAAAAAAAATTCAACCACTGGCTAATCGCTGTTATAATGGTTTACCATATACACAAATGCACGCACATACGTTTGTTTAATTGTCCAAAATATTTTCTTCGAAAATCAATTATTTACAGTTAGATCAAATGCTATTTATCGTTCATCCGAATATTGTGTAGTGGATTATAATAATTATTTATATTCACAACGCACATGATGCTGATGTGATGGACATGATGACAAGAAGTTTATTTACCTTGTTCCACAGTTCAATTCCTCACTGCGTGACTCGTCAATAAATTAATGAGTTCATTGAAAGCGAGAGTGGGATTAGGAGAGAGCGCGTGTGAGTGTACTTAATATTATCATAGTGGACTATCCAAACTGACACAATACAATACAGCCAATGTATACGTATTTTTCAATAATCTGCAATAAATTTTTTTTATACAATAATTCCGGTATAAAACATGACCTCGCTTACTCTTATGTACGATCTTAATATCATTTTTATTCAATATGTCTGGGACATGTGTACGTGAAACGGATGTCAAATGATAAATAACAGGGTATACACAAGTAAACTGTAGCGGTTCACTTTAATCGCAACGCGATAGTGTTATCACAGAGAAAAAAAAATACACATAAAGCTGTAATATATATATTTATATGTATATATATATACATATATATACTTACTGATTTCATTTTACTATATAGAATCCGCTGATATTTTTGATTCTTTTGTCTGTACATGGAATTACGCAAGAGCAATAAAAAAGAAAACAAAAACATCCACACACGGTTAATTATACACTTATCACATAAAGTTACCAAGTCTAATATATTATCACTGTTTAAATTTTATTACAAGTATTGACAGTTAATTTTCAAAGTGTCGTAAATTTTTAGTAATTAAAATTATGCAATATATTTTTATAGAATTGAACAAGAAATTCGCGCCTTGGGCAAAAATATAATAATTTCGATGTTGACTACCGCGCGGCTGTTCCCCTTCTGTCAGTCAGCTGATACCCCACTCTTATTCCTCTCGAATCAGACAACGCGTGAGCCCCACCACACAGCGCGAGTAAGGAATAAAGATAGAGAGTAGACTTTTGCCATTTCTGATATATGTATCATATACATGTAATTCACTCACTGATTCATCTACTTCATTTATTTTTTACCTTTGTCTATTAGATCGATAACGGCTTTTCAATTGTTGTCACAATAAAGTGGTTTTATTGTTGAGAACTTTATTATTTAATATTCAATTACCAATTTATATAAAGTCCAATAATATACTATTATATTCATATATTTATTTTACAATAAACGATAAATAATTCCGTTTATCTCTCAAACAAACTCTACTTATCAAACTTTAGAAATTGATTTGCTATTGCTGTTGTAAAATGTAATTCTCAGATGTCTGCCGTATTATTATATTTTGAGTTAAGTTGAATTAATGGTACTTTATATTTTTTTTTTTATTGGTTTTATTCATAATGTCAGAACGTTGTTTATGTACCTGGTAAAATGCATTGTGATGTAATAAGAACTTTTATTGTTGATTCAACACTTGAATTGACATTCAATAAACGAGAAAATATATTCCGATATAACATTGCATTTCTATAGTTTAATCAATACTCGGTAATAAAATATATGAAATAATGTATTAGTAATCAACATTGACAATGTAAGCTTTAAATATTATCAGCTTGTAAATAAATGATAAATTTTAATTTATTAATGATTAAATAACAATTGACCTGCAATGAATATTAACAGCAAATGAGACAGTAGTTTACTGTACTTGCTGTGGATTTCTCTTTGAACTTTGCCTGCACATACAATAAAATCATCAATGTGTTGCAATCTTACCCACTGTCGATACAATATTATTGAAATTAAAACGACTTGTATTTTTATTTTTATTAAATTCAACAATGATGAAATAATTTATTTCACATATGGTTGATAAATCGACATGGAATTGTCATTATTTTTAAATAGAATTTATTATTTATTTATTCATATATACAAATTTTATATCGATGCAGCTGTCAGCCTTTACTCTGTTAATGTGAACAGAATATACCAGGAGGCAACACCATGTCACAAATATCTAAAAGACATTCAACCATATCAATTTATCATTATTAAAACATTTTTAAAGAGAGCGGCTCACTTGAGTTTTTTTTCATTGATTTTTCATTTTAGAAATGGACTGTAATCTAATACTTAAAAATTAATTGGAGACATATGAGTACATGCGGTATTCTGAAAATACCACAATGAGGACACTCATGGGAGTGAACTTAAATACCAACCACGGGATGTCTTAGCACATCCTCAGCTGCATGAAGACTGCATGGTTCTTTTGGAATAAAACCAGATTAACTTTTGCAACTCAACTCGTTTTCATGGCAACTATATATATATATGCAGTTGCTTTGAATGCTGAATATCAGTAGGAGACATCGGTAACGAGGGAATTCATTTACATGCATTCTATTTTTTCCCTAAAACCTGTCCAATTAATATCTCGAACGAGGCGTTATATATATGGTTTTATATCGTTTATATAGAATTGATGAACATCATTCGCTTGATAACCGATCTCTCAAATGGTTTCATAGTAATATCATTTCATATTGACTTTTTTTCACGTATAATAATACTAAGAAATTTCATGAGATTATCCTAAAGTTTATGCATGCATTCAACTCTTGAGACATTCATTAATTTAAAAAAAAAAATAAGACCATGACATTATAAATTTTCTCTTGTTTGAATTAGTGGGTTATTTTTTTGTTTTTTTTTTTTTTTCTGCTTACCAGATGATTGAGTCTGCGTGTCCCTGAGAATTTCTTTGTTTCTTTCTCTAATAAATATATATCGGATGATACGAATCGATATCTCTCCACTGATGTCGGCTACATCAAAAGATATTTGTATTCAAAATTTGCAATGTCCTGACAAATGCAGACAACGTAACGATTGTGACTGAAGATTGACTTATGATGACTGCGCATTTTTCTCCCTTGTCCCAAACTCTATACGTACGTGTGTGTTCATATTGCAATGTGAATTATACTTTTTTTTTTTTTTACTTTTATTTTCCTTTCTCACCTTTCTCCTTTATTTTTTTTTCCTTCTCCGTCTTTTTCTTGAACGTCGCAATTCGTTTTTTTTCTTTTTTTTTTTTTGATACAACAGTAATTTTTCGTCCGTTGGTACGCTCAGCACAAAATATAGGTATATGCATTCACACAATGAAGATGGGGAAGAAATATAAATGAAGGGGAGGCGTGAAGACAACACGTAAAACAGAAATGAATGTTTGTCTGATGTTCAATGCTGAACATAGAGCAATGGAGAAATCAATACTGATTCAAAAACGTAACATTACGTAGACAGTGAGACATTGCGACAGTTATACATATATAAATTACAATGATCCTTATAGTAGAAGCACGCGCAGCAATGAAAGAAAATAAAAACTCTCTTCGTCTTTGGTGTACTTATACACACACTCACACACACATATAGATATATATAAATATATATATATATATTACATTTCTCCTCTCTTGAATCTCCTTACAGACGCGCACACGGTACAATAGTCCTATGATTGATTGTGGGGTACGTTTGGTCTTTGTTCCCGTGAAATTGGTGACATTTTTGGGGCGATCTAGTTTCATATTCTGCATGTACATACAAATGGAAAAAAATAATAATAATAATAAAATATGGGCTTGAAAAAATATGGAGCATATCAAATGTGTTTTTTTTTTTTTCGCTTTATAATTATGATAAATAAATTCGTTAAGTATAAAAATAATGAAAAAACTGTTACTATATAATAGTCGTGTAATTTTTTTTGAACTGTTGTATCAACAAAATCCATTAACTGTAGCTCATATGAATATAAAAATTTATATATACATTTATATTTATGTGGCAAAGAGACTGTGTGATTCCAAGAATATTTTACGTGTCCACCAACTGTTGCCCTGGAGATTTCGCGGTCCCGTTTATCGTCACGCAAGACCATGGTAAAAAAGAAATGAAAAAAAAAAAAATAATAATAATAATAATAATAATAATAATAATAAGTAAATAAATGAAATCGACAATGGCATTCGATACGAGGGATGAGCGTGAGTGCACGAAGAGGAAGCCAAAGAGAATGAGAGCGCAAAGACAAGAATAAAAAAAAGTGGAACATAAAAAAATGGAAAAAATCGATGTAAACGGGAACAAAGAGGAGCATCAAGAATCATAGTTTGTATATGTATATATAATTCTGATTTTACTGGTAAATATTACGATGTGAGCGTTGAGGTAACACAGGAGCCGTTATTTATCATTCTTTTTATTTTTCCAATCTTGATGAAAGATCACTTGAATGAACAAGTTACGCTTTATATTGCCGCAACTCGTCTTGTACAAATAGGGACGCGAAATCCAAAAATCCTTTGAACAAATAATCCATCACAAAGAGTTATAAAGAAATATTATTTTTTCTCTACACAGTGTATTATCAAACTTGAATATATGCTATAAACTATAATATATATATATATATATATATATATATATTACAATACATCAACGTATTATTTTTTTCTTTGATAATAAATGTGGCTATTCGTTTTTTGCTATCAAACGAATTTCATCACGAGATCTATCCATGAATATTTATTTTTCAACGTCAAATAATGATGCTAATATTGCGTATTGGCAGATTGCAATGAGTGCGTGTAAAGTTTGGTTGGCGCGCGTGTGAGCTGATGGGCGCTTTTGCGCTCGAGCCACAAAACAAAGAATAAAAGAGGACGCAAAGACATAATGCTGTGAGGGAAGAGTGTAAGGTATGGGTGGGTAAAAACCTTTTCGTTCATGAAGAAAGGAAGATCACGAATATTCCCGCAGCTGTTGGTCTCAGCACCTGCCTTTTACGATCAATCCTCGTTGTGTATATATATATATTCTTGTACGCACTATATACGCGCGCGCTTCAAGTATATATTATGTGCAATCCTTGTGGACTATATGTATGTGCACATGTGTGTATATACGACAAGCGTATATGTATACAACTGTGTTACTCCGACTACCTGCGATCATCCACTGTACAGGTAAAATATACAACGCACAAAGGAATCCCAGCAGTGTCATAAATATAAAATATGTATCTACGAATAGTACAAAATTGTATGACCGCCACTCTATATATATCGTTGCATTTCATATACGTCAGGTATACGTAATGCTTCTATTTTTTTTTTTATCCTCTCACACTCGTCTTGTACACACGTAAATTCAAAAGACTCAATAATATTTCGTGTACCCATATCGTTTTGGTGTACTCTACAGTCGATGAATAACACTAAAAAATGAAGGCGGGATAGCATAAAAAAAATTTTTTTTTATTCGTCAATCAATTCTGTATTGATGATGATTTAAATGGCATTATGTTTCTTTTTATTGGGTAATCGATCAATCAATTAAAGTGACTAATAGGCAAATTATATTTCTTTGATATGTTATGAATATATCTGATGTGTTTATCTCGTTATTTACACTCTTGCACGGACATTCTTTTGTTCTCAATTAAAATTATTACATCCACTTTTTTTTCATCTTTTATTTTTTGTACTTTTTCATGATTTTTTGTTTTTTTTTTTTTTTTTAGTATTCAACGAAGAGTTTTTGGGCGGTTTTATTTTTCATTTTCCATTAGATATCATCTACGTGACGCACATTATGCATTCACTTTTATATATCGTTCGTTCGTTCGCTATTCGTACACGAAAAAATCCCAATTTTCATGTTATATACTACATAGTATAGAAAGATGATATGAATCGTGTCTCACGCACCGATGAACATTTCTCGCTCGTGCCCGGAAATGCAAATCACATGCGAAATCGCTGCGATAAATCTGGAACCAAACCATATATATATATAGCTATTACAGGAATTATTATCCTGTATCATTTCTCCGTCGTAAATTCGATAAAGAGTCATTTGAAAAGGAAATTAGGAAAATTCCAAGGGGATAAAAATATGATAACAGGTTTTTAAATAATTATATATTGCTAAGAAAAAAAAAAAAAAAGTGGACAACAAAGGAATATATGATGGAGTAAGTGACCGGAGTTTTAAAGATAAAAAGGGCCTTTCGATACATATTTGCAGCGACATCCGGCACACGGTCGACTTATTCCGCAATAATTTTATAAATGTCATTGTGGTGTTCGCTAAAGAATAAAAAAAAAAAAAAAAACGAAAACAAACCGTCGAGTGTTTGATACGGTGAGATGACGAATCAATTTACATAGACAGGATTCGCATCATCAGTGTATAGAGTTCTCAAGAAAATGCAGCCGTTGTTGATGGACCTTGAGATTATTGTCTGCCGCAGGGAGTTAAAACATAGAGAATAAAATAAAAAAACACACTCTGTATAAATATAAAATGATATATAGATATATTTGAATACACAGTGTGAAGTTATATGCATTCTCGTGAATTTTGAACAGTTGCGTATGTGGTCTCAGTTGCAGTGTGGGTGCGATCGAATTGGTAAATATTTGCTAAGTGATATGTCAAGGATTGTGCGAATGTCATTTGCACATAAATATATATACTCACAGCGGGACAATTTATATGTTTATATAGATAT
Organism: Galerucella tenella; assembly: GCA_910591685.1. Lineage (NCBI taxonomy): Eukaryota > Metazoa > Arthropoda > Insecta > Coleoptera > Chrysomelidae > Galerucella > Galerucella tenella. The sequence continues at coordinate 9,110 of CAJUYH010000123.1, read as the reverse complement.
ACATAGATATATATATATATGTATATATATATGAAAAAGGATGGAGACATTGGGTCATCAAAGCAAACTATCCACTACCATTTTTTCTTCTCCTTTTTTTTTTTTTGCTTTGGGTTTTTTTCCTGAGATGGGAGTATCCCCTAGTATATCTCGTGAAAGAATCAACGTTCCAAAGTGAAGAGATCGTAATCCTTATATATATATATATATCCTTGCTCCCTCTTTTCCTCATCAATGTGAACTGTCGTTTTTATCCTTGAAAATTGGCGGTCTAAAAACCTCCATCTGCCTTTTGCTCGCGTGTTTGTCACTGTAATATTACGTGGATAAGAATCGTTGTCAATTGAGTAATGTATAGGATATCCCTTATCGATTATATTTATAAAATTGATGTGTACATAACGGATGTAACAAATATAGACATTATTATGGACATGAGTTAATTGTCTCAACAGGCAGACAGTATTATATATTGTTCGGCGAAATAAACCTACAGGACAAATTGAAAAACAAATAGAGCAAATTAATTTAATTTGAAAAATGATTAATAAATAATAAATACACTTGGAAATAATTTGTGATTGATGATTAAACATTTCTTCATAAATCACTGTAAGTAAAATAAATATATTTTGACAAAGCAATGTGTGTTATATAATGATAGGCTTAATGTGCCAAAGGAGAAATGGGAGCAGAAGTAATTTGGCTTTCTCTTGAAAAAAAAAAAAAAAAAAAAAGGGCCTGATGCATCTGCCCTCTGCAATGGGAAATAAAAATCAAGCCGAAAAGCATTACCAGCTGGCACGCGTCGTCCTCGACGCCATTATCATCTTGGTGGATCAGTAGATTGGCAATGAAAGCATATATATATATATATATGTGTGTGTAAGTATAACTATATATAAGTAAAAGCATGAGGATTCATCGTCTTAACCTTGTGTATATTCTCTCCCTCTCTTTCCACTCCTTCTCAATTTTGTGTTCTTTTCTTTATGGTGAAACACCTGCTGCTGTTGACGATGCCCGTGTTGTTGGTGCCCCATCACGCGAATGTTTTGGCTACACGAGTCAGAAAGAAAAGACTGTGATGCCCTTTGAATCACGATTTTAATGATCTTGAAAACACGTTGCACATATGTGAACTTAAATTTATATACTTTTTACAACGTGTACACGTACAATACGCATGTGATATACAACAATACATTACTTCCCATTTCCTTTGTTATTGTTTTGAAATAACGTTTAAGCTGCGCAATTGAACATCAACCGACATTGCGGTTTTGGGGATACATGTCACACACAGTAAAAGAGCGGTTAAAAATAACCCGCAAATTGTCTAATAGTATCCGGTCAATGACTATTAAAGTTGAATCAATTTTATGTCGCTTTTCTCCAGCTCTATATGTGTATGTAAAGGTATTATTATGGAGTAAAAGCAATGAGAAAGAAATACTTATACTTAGTATTTCTTTGTTACGCAAGTGGATTTGACTGAAGAATAATATTTTTTTTTATATTTGTACGTATTGAAATTAAATTCCCATAATAACAGTTTACTGTCAACGAAATAGTTTAAATTGGTGAGGTTGCTCCTTTTTTACTTGTTATTATATACAAACAGGTGAAACGCCATCCGGCTGTCAATATATATATGCGCAACTATACACCAATATAATGCTGCGAAAAACTAACAGAGCAACTCATACAATTTAAAAGGTGAATTTCAATACGAAAAACTGACGTCCGGTAACACAAATTGACAGATTATACCAAGCGTTGAATTTTTTTTTTTTACATTTCTGTCTCATCAATATTATTAATGTTTAATATTTTTTATTACAACCATCGAAACTAATGACACGGTAATACTGTCAATCAATAAATAGTGATGACTTTTTTAGTTTGACGCCACGTGTCAGTACATGGTATACAATATAGATGGTGTAGGTGTACTCTCTAATTGCCGGAGTCAGGCGATTTTAATATAACACGAGAAACATGTAATTTCCGTCACGTATTTCCACCGGATTCAACGCACGGCATGACAATTGCCATGAGGCTGTATTAACAATTGCAAGTTTTCCCCACACCATTCGCCATCAATATCCTTTTTATTTATTTATTTATTTATTTTTTTTTGTTATTCCGTGCTCGTCGGTCCTATCGGTTTTTTTCCCCCTTCTTTCACTTCTTTCTTCCTTTGTTCTTTGTCTCATGCACACTCAGAATTATATGCCTATATATACATATGAATGTAACCACAGCTTTAACAAAATTTAATGAAGCACATACCGCAGCACCGTTGGTCGGCAACATTTTGTTTTTTCATATTGAGAATGAAGTTAAAATATGACAGTGCTGACCAATTATAAAATATAGTAACGAACAGAGAGATTTGTCAAGATGATTTTCCGTCCACCCTTTTCCATTTCAAACATCGTAGGACATTTGACATCGCCTCAGGGATCTTGGGATACTCGGGGAATACTTGACAAAACTAATCGAGCTTGAAACCGAAGAGAAAAAATAAATAATAATTGATGATGGAATTTATGTTGAGTGCGGATAGATTTTTTCGGGCAGATGGTGGGAGAAGATAGAAATATTTTCGTTTTTCTCCATCATGTTAGTTGTTTGAATGAGAGTAGTGTATATAATACGGCCTGAATAATTACATACACAGCAATACGCCTATAATTTACACGAATAAATTTATTATTTGTATAATAAACTGGCGCCAGTCTTCTAATGGTTTTGCCATAATTTTACGTATATGTGGATTAAAAATCATCATTAGACATTCTACCTATTTTTTTTGTTCAAATATGGATTAAAAGTCAAAAATTATTCAGGTGTATTAACAATGGCAGATAAAATAATAAAATTAAACTAAGGTAAATAAAACCGATATAAAAATCCAAGAGTAATATTAATTGTACATACAATAATGTACGTGTTCATTGCCCTGCCACAGAGCTTAAAAAACTTTAATATATATTTACATAAACAGAATAGAGAGAAAGGTGAAAGATGTTAATTATGTGAGTACGTGATGCTACACACATTCGGTAGCAACGACTCTTATATTGTATGTGCGACACATTCAACCCTGTCCATTGCTCATACATCATTTTTACGTTTATACAGGTGAACGATTGATGTGTAAGAATTTTAATATTTGTTCAATCCAATAAAGAAGCGCTTTCACAAGAATGAATTCGAGACTACTATAGTATATATGTGTCGCTTAAAACTACATTCACTGTCTATCAATAAATTATAATGTATCGCTATTGTATAAATTTTTTTTTTTCTTTCTGTACAAATCTGCAAAATCTTCATAACAATAAGAAAGTTTGAAATATAATATTCTTCTAGGAAAAGTTGGATATTGTGGGTGTTCGAGAAGAAAAATACTTTGTGTATTTTGTTCGTATTGTATTTTTGACATGACGAAAGCGTAAAAATACACAGTGATGAAACAAGGGTCGCTGCATGTGGTATAAACTCAAGTTTTCTCCCCCTTTCACTTTTCGTTTACATTTAAAATACACCCTTCACTAATACAAAGATGAGCAAACTTGTGTCATTGTATACTTATATATACATAAGTATATCTATACCATCAGCAGGTCGGTGATGAAAGTCAATGCGGACAGGGTGACTTTTAGAAAGTTAAAAATTGCCAAAATGAAAGTCACCAACTACTAATTGCAAATTTTAATTACTCTGATGATTTAATTTGTGATTTGGTCTATGGTGATACTCTGTTTCACTGTACTGGAAGATAGAGAATAGGAAGCATATATGAAATTTTAAAACGATGAAAAGTGTCGCAGAGTTTTACAAGCCACGACAGATGCACCTATCCCGTGTCTTGTCCATCAACTTACCCGCATTCTCCTATTACACAGCAATAAATATACCACATATATATATATATATATTCTGAAGAGTTTGAACCATTATGTCCTTGTCTCCTGGTGTGAAATGTTTTTTTAACCAGAGATGGAACAAAAAATAAAACACGTATATTGAACTTGAATGCGTTTTTTACATTTACTCCAGAACAAAAACTCTTGTTGTCATAATGAATTATATAAAAATAGAGTTTTTAAAAATATTTCATAATTATTTACAGTGAATTATTGCTTGTCACTCATTTAATTGAATGTTTTTTTTTTTCTCTCTTTCAGTATGTAGGCGTCCATGACCTCATACAACGAGACGTGTGGTGTGTGAATCGTTAAATTGAGTGAATATCATTATTTCAAGTCAGCAAAATCACCGGAAAAACTTTATACAAAGAGAAGCGGCGATGCTGAGCGAGACTAATGATTTCATAGGTAAGCATTATTCGTTTCCTCTCCTAATGAGTATGAAATTCCAGGTATTACAATGTAATGTCATTGTTGTATGTATGTAAATTGGACATTAATAATAATAAAAAAAAAAATTAATATACAGAATTCTGTAAAAAAAATTGAACATTGCATTCAATGAGCACGAATTTAATTTGAAAGTTTGCTGCTATACAATATACTTATTGATTAAATGTTGATAGCTGATTATATTCAATAATAGTTCACAATTCAAAGTAAATTGACATGAAAGTCCCATATGAAATGCATCGACAATGTATCATACGACTTGAAATTATCCTCAGACAATAATCAGATTAATGATATAGGCGTGTGACGTATGTCAATCCTTTTCACACAAACAGTCGAATTCTCAACGTATAACTATATCCGCTCACCATCAACTTGATTGAATGTTGCTGGCAGTGAGCTAAACTAATTCGGTGGGAAACAATAGACGGATGCACAATGAATTTCATGGCATATAACTCAATATTCGCGCGGACCAACGCCCATTGGTATTGCGCACAGTGCGCCCGCGCATTATTTTCTCTTTTCTTTGTTTTTATAGAATTACTACAAGAGATGGCACCACACAGAAATAATCCAATATATTGTTATTACATAGGTATACATACAAGCAAACAGTCTCTGAAAATTCGCCTCTCTTATTGTATGAATACAACGGATGTAGATACTACTACGAATATAATTTTGTACTACCCCATTACTACTACTACTACTGATATAACTAGATCTATCATGACTAGTACGAATAGTATTAGTACTATGTTACGTTCACAACGAATTCATGCGCTAAACTTTTCTTCAAGTCCCCTCTTCAAATTTCACCAAACTCAACACTAGGAAAAATGACCTTCGACGATAAGTGCGATGAACGCAAGGGGACGATGGCGGTAGTGGTGGTGGTGGTGGTGAGAATAGAAAGCGACCTAGGGAAAAGTTGGCCGTGACTGCACGAGGAGAGAATTCTCCCCTTCGAGTACTATACTGCGGACAGCATCTCAGTGAATATTGGGTATGGGGATGTCTGTCTCCATGGTGATCCCATCGAGCGAGCCATATAGCATCGTCACGACTCCATAAGTTCCGCATACGCAGAGCGGGAAAACGCCCTTGCGCTTTCACATTCAATATAAATATATATATATAGGGTATGGGCATGTGTACACGCAGAGTTTTCTAACCCAACGTAATGCCACGAGGAGTCATTCCTTTTTCTCCCTCTCATTGGATTTCTCCCTCGTGGCTACTATGCCGCGAAGCTTCGCTCAAGGACAAACGGCAGGCGTCACGCAAACTTTTCTTCTATCCCACCCTTTCCAATTGTTCAAGATCGATGCACACATGGGGGCGTTGTTGTCGGATATACCTCTGTATATAACGAAATAATCTGATGAGATTGTCTTTGCATTATATTCTTTTGAATGTCTGAGAATATCTTTGATATTTAAATATATAATTTTATGTCGATGTGTGATAAATAATTGAATATTTTGTGTACGCCATGTACACCACCATGAACACTATGATATGAAAGTGCACAATATAATAATTGAAATAGCGTCTCATAAATTGGGAACGGGTTTACGTCAATTTAATTGCATGCGATGGCATGTTCCTTAATGGCACGCAGATGATTCACATGCGGTTTCCCGCGACCGTCACTCTTGCAAACACTTCTCTTATTGTATAGTATATATATATATATATACACCTGTATTGTCCAGTTGTCCTGTTTATAATTGTGTATATTTGTACACATGTACCAACACTGTGTATCAATGATTATTTTTAATTGATATTGTTGTGTTTGGGACAAAAGTATTCAAGTATGTGTATTATTAGGCTGATTAAATATATTTATGTATATATATTTGTGTGTGTGTGTGTGTGTGTGTGAGTAGGAAAAAAGTTGCTACTTCTTATTCAATATGGAATGGTTAATTTCGTTGCCATATAATCTCCTGTTCATGTAACCGGTTTCACATGTTTTTTTAATATTATCACATAATCAAGGTGTACAATCAGGCGTTGGGTCATTATGTTTTACAAACTTATGTATTTATATATTTGTTTGTTTTATTTTTTTTCTTTTGTCACTTTGATATGAGTTATGTATATAATAATACAATTTTATTCAAACGTCACATTTTATAAAGGGGTGATGGAAAAAATTTATTAATTGCGTGCAACCAGTAGAGAATAAAAATTTCTTCAAAGCGATGCTAATAAAGAATTGTATACGTATATATATATATATATATATATGAATGAATGCGATAAATTTATATGCTCGTCCATATTTTTGGGGGTTCCCGCGATTATTTATATTTAGTCACGTGGAGTTGACGTGACAACGAAGGCAAATGTGATCTTACACATTAAACTGAAAGGGTCGACAACATCATCGTAATGGTGGTGGTGGTGGTGGTGGTGGTGGTGAGGCACGTGCGGCGCACCTGTCGCTTCATCTACTTGAGGCAAAAAAAAAATAATAATAGGTGAAAAGATGACGGCCGAGAAAGAGAAAGACTACAAAAATGCAGAGTAAAAAAAAAGGGGGAGGATAAAATAGATATGAAGATGTGGACTCGGTTGATTTTATTTACCAATTTGTTATATTTACTTTTGTATCATTATCATTAACACTTTCTTCATATTATAATATATTTTTTAAATGCGAGTTTATTACTCGATCAGGAGTATTTTATCATGATAATGCTATGTCACTGATACACAGTGATATGCATAGAATTCATATAAATATTGATATGGTTTATTTATTTTTCTAGATTTGAAAAATTTAAGGACTGGGGTGTCTTTACACAAGAGTATTTACACAAAGATATTGCGACCGGATGCAGTTATCAAGGTAGGCCCCAAGAAAAATGAAATGATATGACGGTCTTTAAATATAAAATTCAATGATTGCAGTTGTTCCTGTATATAAAAGTGAAAACACCACAATTCCTCGGATCTCTTATCTTTATTTGTCAAAGAATATGCACTCTTGGCTTTGCCAAGAATATTTAATGATAAATTCATGTTGTTTCCAGGTATGAAATTCCCATGGGATTCAAAAATATAAATTCTTTTCAATATCCTCAAAGGACCGAATATATAAAGTTTATAAAGGCAATATAAATGCCATTCCATCTTTTTATAATTTTTCTCGCACCTATACGCATATACGTATATGTACTTAAATATATATATATGTCCATTGTTACATCCTGGATGTTAAATCGATTGGCTATTCATGATACAAACTCGATTGGACCGTTTAGAAGATGCGAGGGAAATAGTAATTGTATGATTTTGTATATTGTATTACTGGGACTGAATATATATCGAATTCGTAACAATATTACTAATTTCTATTTAGTTATTTGTCGTGTCCAAAGATGGTAGGGAATCGTGGTGTTGTCCACAGCTAAAGTGATTGGATGTTGGTGATGTGATTGGCACAATTTATTTATTTTTCACAATTATAATTATTTTATTTCATCATTTATTGTCATGAAATAGCAGTTAGGTTCTTGAACATCATCAAATACATACTATATACTTTTGTTTATATACTTATATAGATTGGCGATTATGGATCCTTGTAAATAGTATTCACCACAAAAAATTGACTGTCTGGATTTTTTTGTATACTCTGTTGCCCTGCGGGCATTTTGCAATGGGAGGAGTAAAAACAAAAAATATATTTCTTATTTTCCATTTTTTTTTTATTCTGGCGGGTCGAGACGAGATTAAAGGTGCGCGGTGGAGCGCAGAAAATAAATTAAGAGAACCGATCGCGCGCGATTAAAACGCGATCGGAATGGTGGGCCCCCATGGGAGATCACTCTAAATATATATGTATATATAAAACAAGTGTATTTATAATGGTGGTACGTGCCAATCTTTCGCTGAATGAAATGTTTAATTCTAAAACTTGACATATACTTCAATCCATACATATGCATATATTTATTTCATTATCTGTATGAAAGTGCATTCATGCACAAGGTTTTCGCGACCACTTCCTTATCCGCACTGAAATTGAATGACAGAAATGATTAATGGCGACACTCCATGCAATCGTATGGATAATTTTCATAGCAAGGACTTTGAAATTTATTCTTGTTACTAAGCGCGGCATTGAGAGCGAGTAGTACAACCCGTAGTCGTCCGGCCAAGCGGGATTCCCAAAGGATATTGACCCTTACCGCGTCCTCAGGGATGGAAAAGAACGACAAACCTCAACTTCAAGTGCTATGTAGAGCTTTTTCTTCACGATAAATTCAATAATAAATCATATTCCATTCGAAGGATATTAGAATATATTATAATGGCCGGTAAATTCCACATCTAAATAATTTATGGTATAGCAGTTTATATATAAAAGTCATGAAAATTATCCAACTATACTATTTTGTTGTTGTATTCAATACTCCTGCGTTAGTTACTGCAAGTATTCGCCCAGTTACTCTTGTCGCACTATTCTATATACTCATATATACCTATATATACATAGAATCCTTGTGTGGCATGATTCTACAAGGATGTTGACCCGAAGCCATACGATCTGGAACACCGCTCGTGTAGGTGGCCCGTTCTTGTAGCCAACAAGGAGAGAGAGAGAGAGAGAGACGCGGTGAACAAGAGAGAGAGAAAGAGACAGGTCGAAGTCAGGCGAACGCACTATCTTCTCATGTATATATATATATATAT
>CAJUYH010000122.1:64919-84804 GCA_910591685.1 Galerucella tenella | reverse complement strand
AAAAAAAAAAAAAAAAAAAAAAAAACAACAACAACAAAAACAAAAAAGAAAGTCTACATTGTAAATGCATTCATTTATTTATTGCACCTGAGGTTTCAAACATTAATAGATAGATTTTTCGAACATGAATGGACAAGTATGAACCGGCATAAAAAAGAGAAGAAAAAAATAATAAAAATACTTTGCATACTATTTCTTACAAAACAATAACTACTTCTGCAAACAAGTCCATTCCTGCATTATCGTATCAGCAAATCAATGATAAAAAAAAAAAAAAAAAAAAAAGAAAGCAAAAATCGTGAGTGTATTCATTTATTTATTGCAACTGTATGTGATGCCAGTAACACTCGCATCCACACATATACACTGGCATTCTATTGTATAAACTCTTAAAGTGCATACCATCGCAGTACAATATACAATACAGTCTCAGCAGATAATAAATGACATCACACACACACTCATACATACATATATATATATATATATATACATTGTCCGAATGCGTTGTTAAAACTTTATCGCATCCTCCACACACATATACGGCCCCAAGTTTTATCATCACTCACTATTTCCTATCAACAACAATTGCATTATTTTACAGAATGATATTCACCAGTTTATCATTGCCAATATATACAACACAATAACACCAAAAGCCAAACAAATATATAATTACTATTATCATTATTATTTCTTGTCTTTCTTATTTCTTTTTTTTTTTTTCACCTATTTAATATTTTTCACCACGCATTATTTGATAGATCCGTCTCAGTTAACTTCCTCCGATAACTCAACTAACACACGTATACACATTCAAACATATAACAAAAAACCGAAACGAACCGTAACGGCCTTCAATATGCATTAACTATACCCAACACACACACACACACACACACACATACATACACATATATATATATATATATATATATATAACGCACGTGTCCAAGCTCTACCATCCACGGATCACCGCGGACTAATAACACATCAATCGAATACGCCATATCTCAATCTGATCCTCAACTTCCGTTCACACCAATTCAATCCCATATATATATCCCATGTACATAATACATAAATTTACAAATAGAGAATGTGTAAATGATATTCAGGGACACTTCACTATATATATATATATATATATAAAAGAAACGTAAATCAATAAATCTATGAATGCAAATGATGAGTGGATGCGGTGTCTGAGGCGCTTTTAAGCCGCATATGCAAGTTTATTTCACTATGATATATATTTATTTATTTATTGTTGTTATTATGATGATTATTTTTGTGAGTTTATGGTGGTTCCCATCAAAATCCCCACTCAATGACAACGCACACCCATAATATATATGTATATAAAGGTGATACAAAAATAAAATCAAGCCTATTTACATATCTTCGATGCGATAGAAATAAAAATTAGCATAGGTGTGTGTGTGTGTGTGTGTGGGTATGTTTGTATGTATTTAAACTATGACATTTTTGATATTTAAACGTGCCAACGCATGCGAAACGAACAAACTACGTGTGGATGGACGTATGAGGGCAGCTATGTCCTGTCTATGTGAAATTTTTCAAGTGTGAGAGAAAATGGATCGTATTATGTATATATTTATATGTATATATATATATATATTGGAGTGGTTCAAAAAAAATTTCTAATTCTTTTTCTTTTGTTTTATCCTCTAAAAATGTTTCTATATAAGGTAAAAAAAAATCCTCATAAATAGTCAAGTTTGATTGATATGGAAAAATTTTTGAATTTTATTCAAATTTTCAATTACATGTAATGTACTTGATTTTTTTTTTTTTTTTTTTTTTTTTCGTATAATCACGATGTATGCTTGAAGCTGACACTTTGAGTTATCCAAAACTGTATGATAATGTATCATTATCGAAAATTAGAAGATCAGTTAAAGTCATTTGAAAAATTTGAAAAATACGATATTTCTTTGTAATTAGAAATTTTGTAATTGTTATAATAATACGCTATTATACAGTTTTGGTAAGTTCAAGCAGTCAGTTTTAACAATATCCTATAGTTATCCCAATCAAAATTGAGTTTATCACATGTAATTTTAATTTGAATAAAAATCCAAATTTTCCCATGTTAAACAAACGGGAAACTATTGCAAAAAAGACCTATCACTTTTTGTGGGGATTTTCTTTTTTTTTTCTACCTCATATAGAAACACTTGAAAGGGTAAGAGCAAGAGAAAAAAAAAATTTATTTTCAAAAATAGCCAATATATATACATGTAAAAGAGGAATAAGTTGAATTGTGAGGTGAGGGCTGATATTTTTGTTTCTGTTTTTTTTTTTTATGTGGTGGCATTTTTTTGGACCAGGTGGAAGTGAACACGAATTCAACGGTATTGTCGTTGTTGTCGTCGTCAGTGACACGATTGCAAGAAAGAAGAAAAAAAAAATATATATATATATATATATAGTTATAAATGAAAGAGAGCTGTAATGAAAAGAAAGGGGTTGTGGATCGATGAGCAACGGATTAACATCACCATTCTCTACTAAATATTTTTGTATATATATATATATATATATATATATGTATTTATGGTGAGTCTTATTGGATGTAAATGCAAGCGTGAGACACACATATATTGAGGTGATAAAAAAATAAATTAAACAGGCTCAACGATTATAATAGCAAAAAAAAAAAAAAAATAGAGAGAGAGAGAGAGAACGATCCTGTGCAGATGTGTTGGCGCACATGAGCTTGTTCAATTCGCTGACATTGCTGATTTTTCCATTTGTATAATTTCACGTGTTTATACTTGTTTTCATTTGTTTCGTGCAAGTTTTATCATGTCGACAAAAGTCGCGATGAACTTTTTTTTTTTTTTTCGGCGAGGGACTTTTCATTATGGACTAAACAAAAAAAAAAATAAAAAACGAAAACGAAGAGGAGGTGGAGTGGAAGGAAAGTGGCGGTTATAACATAAACAGACACACAGCTGATTTATTTTATTTGCTAGTATATGTATGTGTGTGTGTGCGTGTGTGTGTGTGTGTGTGTGTTCTTTTTTTTCTCTCTCTGTTTGAATAGAAATTGGGGAGTGAAACACCCTCGTAAACGAAATCAAGATTGAGGAAAGTCGAGAATTCAGGTATAGACATGTATACACGAGAATTCTATACCTATATATATATATATATATATATATATATTTATATGTATATAAATTCTTTTTCGTTTCGTTGCGACTATTGTTGAATCCAATGTGTGGCGTGTGTGGGTTCAAGGTTTTTATATATAAAAGAAAGCGTAACGCTACTTATTCGCTTTCGGATCATCGTCGGGTCCTCGACACATTCAAAAATTGTCACGAATTCGATATATATATACATATAAATACAACGTGAGAGACACGCTACTGCCGATTTGCGTTTTACACAAAAGCAAGACAGGTAAAAACACTCTTAGAATGATCTATACATTCTTCACAATTTTTTCCTCCCCAACAAAATCATCACCATCCAACTCTACATCGCATCTTAAGTTATTTAGGTCACTATACACATATATATATATATATTATGATGCACCCCTATAAAATATTGCATAAGTAAGTATGAGAAAATCAAACAGGAAAGAAACAAGGATTTTAGACGCGTTCAAACCCGCACAAAATTCACAAAAATCTTCAACTATTCATACAAACAACTACGTATAAATTATTTTTTTAATTCTCAAATATATATATATAGGTGTGTGTGTGTGTCTGTATCTACATAGAGTGTCAACTACCACTCGAATTGACAACGGTGTGGTGTATAAAATCCGTAAAAATAATACATTAAACATATAATATATAAATGTATCGCTATTGGACAATGGATAAAAAAAAAAAAGTATGGCATTATATTACGTATATTGCAGGGAGAGATGAGAGATGAGAGACGAGTATAAAAGCATTAAGAAGCATTTTAACCCCCCTTAATGTATTATTCTTTCTCTCAAGGGTTTATTCGCCTCTAACGCCACACACACACACACACACACATGAGACTTCATCAAAGCCGATATCCATTCAATAGATACCACGAAGCTTTGAGAAGAATTATGCCATGTTGGTGTTGCTGATGGTGTATAGTAGTCCTTCCAGGTTTTACCCCCATCAACACAAATTCTATATGAACGAAGATGCAAATTTTCTTCGTATGCAAATGTCTATCAAGGAGATATGTAAATTGATGGAACATGTGTTCGTATTTGAACCCTTTGCACACATTGCGACCTCTACATATCTATACATATATATATATGTATATATATTTTATTCCCTACCTTTGGGGCTTTTTTGGTGACGCAGTGTGGCCGGCCACCCCAATCTCACTTCCCTTTTTCGAAGATGATCGGAACGCGCCCCCATTTGCATATCTTGGATATTTCCTGTCATTGTATTGGGACCATTCTACCGTGGGGGATATATCTCTCTTTCTCGCTCTCATTTTCATTGTCATATCAGAACTGTATATTTATCTCGTTGTCTCACTTCTCTGCAGCTACTATAAATGCTATTTATATAAATATATATATGTATGTGAGTCCGGATAGGATGTGTGATCCTTTCGATCGAGGATGCGAGCCATTAATCCGAAACTCTTTTTGAATTCTCAACTGTCTGGATTGACAGATAGCCCCGAGTGTTCCCACAGGATCTTTATGTGCGTTTAGATAGATCCAAGGTGGTGTTTTACTAACGAGATATCGTTGGATATATACATATATATATATATACAAATGTTCCGTGCGCAACATCCTGTGCAATCACATTTTTTTTTCTACTTTATATGCCAACAAAACTGTGTAAAGTTTGTTGGAATATATTTTTTTTCTCTTTTTAGAATTCGGATATTGAATTGCAACCTGTTCAAACTTGCTCATCAAGGATGATATTCATTAATTCAATTTATCTATAGATATATATATATATGTCTGTTGATTTTTCAATTTTTTTCTCGCATCTTGAATTAATGTACATAAATAATCTTAAATGAATTTCAATAATTACTCGTCTATTTGTTACTGAATATAAATTGAATATTAAATCTAAACTGTTGCTAAATTTATTGCTATTTGTAATGAAATTAATCAAATATTTATCACACATTGCTTTTTCTTTTATTTTCTACTCAAATTTTATATTGAGCAGTATCCCAACTGCTAAAAGACAAAATCTCATTGCATATAATATCCGAAAATGTCGAAAAATTAATTCAATTCATTGAAAATTAAGACACGGTATTGTATTAATCGAATGAGAATTTCCAACTACTCGTCATCACCAGTTAATATTGTCCGATCACTTCCAATAACATCCACGTATTATTTGTCAATGAGAAGTAGAGGATGGCAACAGCAAAATCACCAAAACATAAAAAATAACTGGCACCCTCTTTTATTTATTTTATGCACATCCTCATCAGATTTTTACATTTATCTTCACTTTTTCTTTTCTTCTTTAGATCCCCTCCCCACACAATTTTTGCTTCCGCAGCTGATTTAAACCCCATCTGTATCACATTTGCAATTATTGGGCCCAGGGAAACTGCGGAAAACCTGATATATATATTTATAAATGTATTAGTATATTTAATGTGAATTATTTTTATTGGGTTAAATAAAGTACAGTTGTAAACATTACATGTACAACAAAACCAATTTACATTTCTCGATTAAGAAGAGTTTATAAATTTAATTTCACCAGTATAAGATCTTTAGCTATTTATATATATATGATAATGTTGAATCTCACGAAAACAAGTTCTAGAATATATATAAATATATACATATATATATATATCTATATAACATAACCGATGATTAAAAATATTTCATTGCATACATTAATAAAAATAAAACATCATTGTTATAATACATTATGCAATTTTAATCGAGCAAAATTTATTTAACCATTCACAAACTCACATATATGTTTAATTATAATGCAAAATTAATATTATTCGTCTGCATCAAGTTATACACAGCGGATCATTTGATAATATAAACGCGACATATATATATATATATATATATATATAATAGAATTCGCCAACGACAATTCTAATTTACTTTCATACATATTTGCATCCGGAGTATTATTTAGATCGCGCGCTCGCGACAAATGATGAACGTGAGAAAAATTTAAAAATCTTCGTTATAATATACTTGCATAATTTAAATATACATTAATTCTCCTTCATTCCCTTATTATTATTATTTTCTTTTTATTTTCATTCACAATGAGGGAATGAAATGCCAATGAAAAATATCGCTACGTTGCAATTTTTCTTTGCATTATTCCCCTCAATTAACACTAAAAAATATTCAACCACTCCATTCACTCCTATATCCATCGTTCACTCGCACACTAATTCCTCTATACTTGTATTTTAGCATATCGAAATTGCGAAATAATCGAGAGCGTATCGAAACACTAACCGACAAAAGGTTCACTTATTATATCTATACCCTATATATATATATATATATATAAATATTCCATCTCATTCTTCTACTGATGCGATGAGTGGAATAAATGAAGCATGCGGGTTTGTGTATTGTCTGAAACCAGTTGGAGCACGCATCGCTTTGCTATATCCACTCTTTTGCATACCCACTCTCTCTTACCATTTCCCCCTTCTCATTCTCTCTATCTATCTATCTCTTTCTTTCGTCTTTTATTTATTTTCTCTCTTCTCTTCGTTGTCCCACCGTTCAAAATCATAATTATTGTCCCACTGCATTCCCATTGATTATTAAACAGCACCTTATTATGCCTGTCGTATATTCTCTTGTCTGTCTCTTGCAAATGCGTTAAGGGAAGCGTAAAAAAAAATATATATATATATATATATTAAAGCCGGAAGATGGGAATTAAAACGAGATCAAGTTCACGTCGTGCATTAAATTATGTCACACATTATATAGGTATGTATATATATTTTTATTTATATTGTAATAAACAAAATTTATGTATGTGTGTTATAACAGATGAGAGAGGAGGGAGAGTGAGAGAATAGAATTCACTGAATTTTACACAATTATTTTATATAAAAAATTTATATAAAATGGAAATAGCAGGTTTGAAATTGTCCTATTTATAAATTTCATATATTTCGATCCAATCATATATTTCATCAGATAACTATTTTATCTAATATATAGCTTTGGTTATATTTTATTTTTCATATCTACGACGAAATAAAAGATCGTCAAAGAGAAAGAGGTGAAGTAGAAGGAGACACAAACAGAAAAGTAAATTAAAAAAAAAGACAAAGAAAAAGGAAAAAATAAAATAAATAAATATGACATGCGCAAGATCATCACAGATGAATTAACAAAAAGCCGGGGCTGTGCAGTCTATTGCGGTCTGATGTTGGTGTAGCCACACGGATGCAACTATGTATAATGCACTCGATTTCGTCAGTTGCGAGCGAACGCGCGCGCGCGCGCGCAGCAACAATTTATTCATTCTCGCGTGCTTATAACCCGGATACCCGTACGTTTGCTCACGTTCGCCTATTACGCGGTATGTACACAATAAGCCGTGCACCACCACCACCATGGCCCCGCGTAAAATTCCCCCCTCCTGTAAAATCCCGCGCGTCGATTGTTTTGCAATAATGCTGTGTGAAATAATTGCGCCAAAATGTTGCCACCCATTTGCGCCGTCTCAAGTCATACAATACAAAGACAAACATCACCGAGTATACGCCACGCGCTTTAATACTACTACTACTACTACTACTACTACTACTACTATATATATATAGAATGTGAGTATGTATATAGATGTATATAGAATGATGGCCGTTCGTGATATAGGTGCTAAATTCCCTTTTGCTCTGAATTCATTTGAGTGAGGAATGTGACTCGCACACCTAACACTCAACTTCTTCGGCTCCTCTTCACCCCCCCCCCCCCCCTCCTACCCTCTCCATCCTCCCCGTTCTACCTCCCACCCATCTGAATCCGCTTCTGGCGTCGGCGGCAACGCGTCGACCATCATCAGACTTTCCTCATTCCGTCCGCCTTCATCTTAATTAACTTGCGTCAATCAAATTTACATGCCACGAATACATTGTCAACCATAAATATATATATATATATATATATATATACTATGTGTGTATATATATATGCTATCTAAAAATTGCATCGACGTAATTTTTGTATGAATTGCAAATATTATTTCTTCAATTGTTTAATTTGTTTGGGTTATTTGGTTTATTTATTTGCATGTCCTACATGTCGTGGCGTGTTGAAACACGCAAGGGAATATTATCGACATGAATATTTTTTAATTGGTGTATAATTGAGAAAAAAAAAAATGAATGGAGAAAAGAAATAAAAATCATTTCAGACCACGATGATAATGACATTCTGAGAATATTCCAAGCACAATTGTAATCTATTTCTCTCTCTCTCTATATATATGTATATAGTGGTTTCCAGTGTCGTTTGCAACGCGAAATACGATCCAATATCTAAATACTCTGCCCTATATTGCTATTACATACAAATTCACAATGCACCGTAGCACAATTTTCTGATAAATAATATTAAAAACATCCTCATTTTATTCACCAACATGTTAATATAAAATTTATATCAATAGTGAAAAGATTGGAGCAATGGGGAAACATCCAAAAACCGAAATTTTCCATTGGAAGAAGAAGTGCAAGATAAAAAAAAAATGGAAAATAAATTGTTTGAAGAATTCCCGTAATCATTGAAAAAAATTGTTAATTTTTTATAAATTAATTTTACAGATAATTGAAAAATTTAATCAAATTAAATTAATTTTATGTAGATAAATTGATGAATTGATTGACTTATGTGATGAAAATTAATTGGGCAAGCTATTACTTTCTCAAAAAGTGTATTCGTCTATTATTGTACTAGAATAAATGGATCAGTAATAAATTTATCGTTATTGAGCTAAAAGTTATAAACAATTGTTTAATTGTATATGCAATACGTCTACATGACGATGTATACCTGGTAGAGACGCGAGAAAATAGAAACAATGGGTAATTAAGGAAACACGAGGATGCCAGGGACATGTACAAATAAATATCTATGTACTCGTATGTATATAGGTAATATATAAATGGTGACTTTACTTCAATATTATTTTTTTCTCAACCGTCACATTTATGTATATGTGTACATGAAATTCGCGCCACATCACTTGCTACTAATGTATTTCTTATTGCCGGATGCTTTTATCAGCAATTTTTTTTCCGCTTTGCTTTTTCGTGCACGTTTTCTATTGTTAAAAAAAAAAAAAAAAAAAAAAAAGAATTGTTTTCATTGTGATATGTTCGATTTACAATTGCTTATACAACTTATTTTTTTTTCCTCCCATATAAATATAATGATATGTATATATATATATAGATATTCCACGAATTTTCATATTGTTTAAAAAAAATAAATATTTTTCCGAGAATTATTAAAAATAATACACAAAAATTGTCAAACAAACAGTATTATTGCGACAAATAAAATCAATACACAATTGTGTAATTTATACAAATGTAAATAAATTTAACCGTTAAAAAAATTAATTATAACAATAATAATCGTAATGATAAACAAATAATAAATTGAAATGGAAAATTTTGTCTGAGAAAATGAGACGGGGTATTGTGCGATATTGCGCGAGGATATATTGGAATAATATAAATATATAGGTATAGGAATGTGGCGGGGATAGGCCGGTGGCAGTGACGGGTCAGTACCTGCGCGAAAGTTTACCCCTATTTGGCGCATGCTCGAAAACTCTGTACAATATAATATCCCACTCTTCGATAGTGTCGCACAATTTTTTTTCTTCATTTTCACCACAAGACATTTCAAAGAATTTCCAAATAAATATATATATCGCAATGAAATAATGAAATGTCGAATGAAATCCCAAAATTGTTTTAGTGAAAAGATGAAATGAACAAGTTAATACTTGCACAGCTCTATTCTATCCCACAAATCAACATTGACGAAAAAAAAAATGTTTGAAATTTCACGCGAAAATATTCTTTCTGTTTCTAACAAATATCACTTTAATTATTTCTTTTATGAATTAACTTTCGGAATAAATAACTTGTGTTTCAATGATTATTGTTGCATTACCTAGTGAACAATTAATATGGTTTATTAAATAAATAATTTCGCTATCTAAACAATATTATTTGATATTTCACTGAAACACTTTGAGCATCCCATCAAAACACTTATTTTTTTTTCCGAGAAATAATCCTACAAAATTATTGTTTCAACATCATCAGTAATTTAATCAATTACCTAGGGATATAATCAAATTTCACATATCGTAATGTTCAATAACCAACTGTTCAATTGTATCGTATAAATAATAATAATTAAATCAATTAACAAAGAAGAAAAATGATCTATACCACGAACGTAAATGAAAAACTGATAGAAAAAAAAATTAATCGTTTTAATATATATATATATATATATATATATGTATACATAAAATGATGAAGTATACTGGAATATACCTATATGAAAAATTGCGAATACTTACGAATTCCCGACGAGACGTATTGGAGAGAAAGCGTCTTGAATTTCCCTCGAGAATAACGGAAGAAAAAAAAATCCCCAAGGACACAAAGAGGTCATGCTCTTGCTCCATCTCCCTCATACACTCACAACTACACCACTTTTCACCCAGCCAACATATTATACAAATATGCTTCACTATCTGCATTGAATCCAACCGCGCAGCAAAGAAAATCGTCATAGTCTTCATTCCAATCAACCCGTTGAACTCACCAATATTTCCAATAACACCATTCAATATATATCTGTATATATTCCCACAGTATTCTCACCAATAAGCAATAGCTTCCCACCCTTCACCTTTTCGCCCTCCCCCGCACTCGCCAATCCCCACTACACCAATATTTCCGGAAAGGAGAAAAAAAACGTTTTACTTTATCCCCCGCGCGACGAGAAGACGGTCTTTGCGTAGTACGCGCGCAAGATGAAAAAAAAAACGTTGGAGAAAAATCGAAATAAAATGGTAAAAGAATGGAATAAAGAAAAGCAAGTGGGACAAAATATACGCGCTGGAAAGCAAAATCGTCGGCGCGTCGTCACACTGGTGGGGGTTTAGACTACCCTCTCCAAACATTCACGTAGTGTATACACCCGTGATTACAACGTAAACCGTGTCGCGGCGCCACTGAACGGTCCAACACGAATAAAATTGCAAAAGCCCACCACAATGAACAAGTCTTAACGTGTCTTTCGACAAAAACAAAACAAAACAAAATTTTAGCCCAACACGACACGTTCAAACCTGCACACCTACAGCATAACAAAGACTACTTTTCACCAATGACAACAAACTGTATAAAATGAGTAATAGAATGTTTACTAGATATAAACAGAGAGTTAGTTGTGCGTGAATAAACACGTATTGTCTCAACTCACATTTGTATCTTGCTTGCAAGTGGTATTGTAAACACTGGAATTTATTCAATAATACACCACTTTATTCAATACAAATTGAACTGTAGAAAAATTCCAACTATCAACATGATGCAGATAAAAATAATTTGTTGAAAAAATAATTGATGCGTTGATGAAAGTGACTTTAAGTGAATAAATAACCTACCCTTAAAGGTAACTAAATGTTCGCGTTTGCAACTACACAAATATGAGGCCAATAATTTTACTAGAGGGTTTGTGACGCCGGTAGTGGTGCGCGCACAGTGGTTATATGAAACAGAAGAAAGAGAGTGAGAGGGAGAGAGACAGATAGAGAGAAAGAGGGAGAGAGAAAAGTGCGTGTGGCAGACTATGGGGGGATGACCGCGACGATGACGACGACTACGACGACGGCGATACCGTCGTGTATTGCGCGCCCCGAGTATACACGAGTAGGGGCTGCACGGATGAACCAAACGCTCGCGTTTAGTCTTGGCCAGAACACAGGCCTAGAAGGATCGTGAAAGAGGGAGCTGTATAAACGCGCGCATACGTACACGCACGTCATCGCCGCGTTTATTATTGTGACAGCGTTCGCTCTCTCTCTCTCTCTCCCTATATATATATATATATATATCTCACTCTCTCATACATTCAATCGTGTTATTAAAGAATACGTGTGAAATAAAATTTAATATTATTTAATTTTCGTATATTTATATATGGACTCCCATACCGAACTTGTATTTGTTTATTTTTATCGTTATTTCTTTTATAATTATTGATAATTATTTCTTTAATTTTTTTTTTTTTATTATTTCATGTGCGCGAGTGTTTTAATCAAAGTGCTTTAATAATTCAACAAGTTGATAAATAATTAATTGGCGAATATGATAAATTTATAGAAAAGAAAAATCAGGTGATTGCAATTAATACGTCGATGGTTTTATAATCAAATGGGATCCTTATTCTTCATTTTAGTTTTACTGTTACTGTTCTTTGTTTTTTTTCCCCTCTTCTTTTTGTTTTTGTGACAGTGTAAAATAATATTTTGTGACAAAAAAAAAAAAAATTATTTATTTAGTGTCAGACACTTATTGTGAATTTGGGTACACGACTGCGTTATCGAATTTATTAATAAATAAATATCCGCGACAATAATTTTCCGTTGCAATATAAAAGCGAGAATTATTTCAAACACTCAATAAACGCGTTTGTTCTTGTTCTTTCATTAATATAATAAGGATGACGTGATCATCGAATATCAACAGCGGTCAACCAACTTTTGTCCTCTCAGTTGTCGTTTTCCTGTAGTGTGTGTGTGTGTGTGTGAGAGTATGCTATATGACTCTGTCTCTCTCTCTCTCTCTCTTGGTCTTTTTGTGTCCATGTGGAAAAAAGAGAGAACTCGAGAACCCAAAGCGATATATAAGCAGTAGCTTGAGTCTCTTCTAATCCGTCGACGGGGAGAACTTCTCTCCTTTCTCACTCGACTTTATGTCTTTGCTATATATATATATATATATATATATATATATATATATATATATATATGTGTGTGTACGAACTCGATGAAAATCAGCAAAGAGAGATGGGACGTGCGTGATCATACCATTAAAATACACGTGAATTTGTCATGATTAATTGTGAACATTGCGGAAAACTTTTTTTTTTTCTTACTATCTGTATTTTATTTATTTATTATTTTTTCGTGACTGGAATTCATTGGTGGATTGTTTTTTAATTCAATTGCAATGGGAAAACAAACAAATGTTTGTAGTGATAATTATTAGCGATTAATTTTGTTGCATTTCGTGATTGCGAGAAAGGGAATTTTTTGTTTTTTTTTTTTTTTTTGTCTATGCGATATTCCACGGACGTGTCTTATCGTGTCGAAACTTGATGATTCGTGTATTAATTATACATAGTCTCTATATTGAATATATAAAAATAAAGAATCATCTTATTTTCCGAATACCCATAATTGTATATACAACATTGTTTATATCTTATCCGGTAAAAACAAAAAAAAAACGCTTACGTACGTATGAACAGAGCAACAAGACAATATCAGTAACGACAGTTGTCACTCAATCATGTTGATGATGATCTTTGCTATATGGCGAATGAGAACGAAGAGGGATTTGAAAGAGAAAAAAATAAAATAAAATAAAATAAAATAATAATAAAGGATATAGAAAAATTTCTCTGTTTCTTTCTGTCCCTGAATGAGGCTCTTGAACTTTGAAAAGTCATGAAACTTACGCGCGAGTGTGTGCGTGTGTGTGTGATGCATCTTCTCTTTCGTGTATAGTTGTTGCCTGCTTATGTTCTCTTCAGAAAAGATATATATATATATATATATTGTGTTACAATCGCATTGTGAACTCATCTGACACATTCTGACTTGTTCTATCTCGCTCGTACTCGTCATTTGATGGAGGCTTATTACATTGTAGTGTCAGATATATATTGTGGTGTTGGTCGTTTTATTATTTTCTTCCTTTTTCTTTTTTTTTTTCTTTCTTTTTTTTTTTATCGCGGCCCACAATGGCTATTGAGTAGCGTGCGACCAGAAGGCGAAAATGATTCTTACTGCTGTGTCGTGCAAAATTCCGCATAGTATATAATTTTATATACATATATACATGTGTGATATATGAGATGTATATACACTGATATACAAATATATATATTTGTATGCATATGGAAGTCTTTCCAGTTCTCATCTTAAATTCATTCAACATTTGTCTGGTGTAAAAATTATACTTTTATAATTCACTGTGCAAATGCAAAAAGAATAATTAATATTTGTTGGTAAAAAAAAAAAATTGATGACTGTTTTTTTTTTTTTTTTTTTCGTGTTGTATTTTATTGATTTGGAAATATAAAGTTTCATGTGGTTTCACTGAATATCAATTCGTTAGTGTTTCTTCTATTTGTTTATCTTTCACTCGTTTTTTTTTTTCTATTTTCATAGAAAATTGGTGATGTGAAAAAAAAAAAGTAGCCTCGTTAGAACAAGAAAAAACAAAAATAAAAATATAATAAAAAATAATGTTTATCGTTCGCGGCGTTACTCGAGCACTTTCGACACGGGATTTGGAAAGAAATATATAAACGTGTTCATACATGTCTATTTATCGACACCCAATGAGAGACTCTTATCGTGGTCGTGTTCCCAATATTCAAGTATCCACTCGTATAAATCACCAGTAAGTTCATAATTTCCGAATAATTATATACAATTTCAATATATAAATGCTATAGCGACAAAAATAAATGCATAATACTGAATTCATGGAAGAGAAGTTGCACAAATGAATAAATAACACAACATAACCTAAAATATTTACAAATTATCACACGCAATATAATTGCGAAATAAATTGCGTGTCAATGTGGAAATAAATACTCAATAATATTTACTTTCTTTCAATTATTATTATTATTTCTGTGTCACTTGAAAACATTTTTCTCAAATAAATGAACTTTGTAAAATGTCTTTTCATATCGTAAACTTTTTAGTTATAATAGCTCTTCTTTTATATATTCATTAAATTAAACTATGGAAGGATAAGGGTCTCACTACGGTTGAAATAGAATTAAAAAGTTCACTTCATTCATTATATACATATATATATATATATATATATATATATATATATATATAGATAAAATACCTATATATGGCGCGAGATGATAGTGTGACAAACAGGAGACAACTTGTTCCCAATATATCTCACGATATTCTCCATTATTAAATTGCCAATATGACCAATTAATTTATCAAAATTAATTCGCAATTTTTTTCTGTCATATATAAATAGAAGAGAAGAGAGGAAAGAAAATATAGTGTGGCAATAATAATTTATGGCGTTTGAAGACGTCCGATAGCGTCGCGCGAGGCCAAAAGGGCCTGTATAAACTTGCTCTCATGTGAGATAGGGAGGGGAAGGAAGGGTAAAGAAATAGCGAAAAAATAAAGTAAAGTTGTAAAAAAAAAAAAAAGTAACGATTGGTAGGAAATGTTGGGCGGGGGGTTGCAAAAAAGGGCGGGAGTGGAAGTGGAAATCGGGGAGTTGAAAAATATGAGATGTGCTTAGAAGCGAGAATGCGAGCGAGAGAGAGAAAGAAAGAAAGAAAGGAAGAAAGAGGATAACCACCTCGCCAGCCTCCGCGATATCTTCGAGTTTTCCCTACTCTCCAAAAACGTAGAAGCTGTAGAGCTGTTGGCAGCTACATTTTCCCCACCACAATTCACCCACTGAGTTGTCTCGTATATTTTTAGGGCGGGGCCAAAACAATAGTGGGGGTAAGCTCAATGTTCAATCATTGGCTGATCATTCAAGCTGTATTACCCCCACCAATGTCAATAGTTACCACCTATTCTCCCACTATCATCTCTGCGCCTCCTCCAGGCATTGCATCGGTTGTTCAGTAGCTCTTAGTTTCAGGTTAGAAGCCTGGTACGACGGAACTCAATTCGCTTTCGCATCGACGGTTGGTCGTTTCATCGGCGGAGCTCTCACATCGCTGCAATGGAATAAGAAAAAAAAAAAACAAGAAACGAAAACGACATATACACACGCCACGGATTATTAAAAAAAAACCAATATATATATATATATATATATATATATATAAATAAACGTGATTATCGCGAGATAACGAACAGTGATTTTGAACGATTTAATTGAATATTAAAAAAGTGCGATTGAATTTTAATTATTATTTTAATAACATTGCTAATTGTCAATGATTCATTGATATATTTTTGGTTTTATTATTATTTTATTGGACACATTGGATTTAACCAATCATTTCATTTATCGGTTTGATTGATTGGTTGATTGATTTATCGATTGATTATTGATTTTTATTCGGTGAATTGAACGAAATTGACGATTTTTTTTATTATTACAATTTTTTTTTTTTTTTTTTTTTGTGTGTGTGTGATACATCGATACCGGATTATATACTGGGATTATATCTACCTTCCAAGGAGATTTCAACGGATTTTTCGGTCGTTTCTCTCAACAATTTATTTATTTATTTTTTTTCTCTTCTCTTATCTCACTACACGTGTATATTATACGAATAATTTACAATTATTGCAAACAGATAAATAAACAAAGGCATGGAACGTTTAAATGTAGTGTAAAATTGTGAAGTGATTTGAAAAAAAAAAAAAAAGAAGAAGTAGAAGAAATTAAATTTTTTATTTTTCGCCAATTGTTGAAAAAAAAAAAAAAGTGATAAATAATTAGTGATTATGGTGGTAGTTGGTGATGTTATATAT
Source organism: Galerucella tenella (assembly GCA_910591685.1). Taxonomy (NCBI): domain Eukaryota; kingdom Metazoa; phylum Arthropoda; class Insecta; order Coleoptera; family Chrysomelidae; genus Galerucella; species Galerucella tenella. Next base: position 68,008 of record CAJUYH010000122.1, on the reverse strand, counting down.
ACTTGAATTAGTAAATGACCACAAGTGAACATTTTCATACGGAAAAAAAAAAAAAAAAAAGGGGGGGAAAAACCAAAAAATGTAAAAAAAAAAAAAAAAAAAAGGGAGTGCTCTGGAAAAATTGATAACAACACTCTGTTAGCACACAACGAGTGAATGGATATTGTTGGCTGACAATGCCATTGTGATAAATAATAAAAACGCAATTATTTAATTATAATTGCAACATACAAAAAAAAAGAAATTAAATAAATAAATGTGAGTAGATATCGTTGCAAGTGTGGGTGCAGTGAATTGAATTGACGCAAAATAAAAGTTCAACGAATATCGTCCAATAAACACCCAAACAAAATCGTAAATAAAAAATACGAAAGAAAAAAAAAAATTCTCGCGTGTTCAAACACGTTCAAGTAAAGCGGTATTATCGTAAAGAAATTTATTAAACAACGTGAAGATAATATGCCACGACAACGAGTACGACGACGCCTAAAAACAATTTCACCACATTTATAATCAACCGGAGCAATAAATAAATAAATAAATAAATAAATAAATAAAAACAAAGCAACAACAATGATGATGACAATTGATTGTACAAAGTGGTTTGTATGGCGGGATTGTGGATCCAAATAAATGGATTGAATAATCCATAAATGATATTTAAATAAAAGAAAAGGAAAAAAAAAACGAAACAAATGAAATATTTATAAATATTTCAGTGTGACCACAATTAAATAGTGTATGAATAAAATAAGTTAAACTGCTTGTAACAAACAACTTCAACGACGAAGACGAAGACGAAGACGAAGACGACGACGTTAAGGTGGTGGATTATTATTCGTTTCCGTCGTCGATAGTTCGAAGCCGTCAAAGTGGCTTCGTCACTGGGGCTCCAGGGGCCATCAGCGCCAATAGGTGGTTCCCAATTGTTAGTTACTGGCAGTTCGGAGGATGCGCCAACTACTACTGTTTATCACGCCAACCTGGTAACCGGAAGTAACAATTCGTTACAACAATCATCAATTATTACATCATTAAATTCAGCGGCGGCATTTGCAAGTATGCAGGCCTCCGCCGAGGCAAATTCACTTGACTTACAGGCAATGCAATCAATGGATTGGTTATTCAAGAAAGAGAGAATTTATCTTCTTGCACAATTTTGGCAACAGGTAAGATCACCATTATTATTATTATTAATATTATAAATATTTTTTATTTTTCTTCAATTCGGTTCGTTTCTTTATTTCCCCGCCGCCGCCGCCGCCGCCATTTTATAGTCACTTATAAATATTTAAACAATTAATTTATTATATCAATGTCTTTTATTTTTTATTATTAATTGTTAGAGACTGTGATGGAGTATATTTTTATATTTATTCCATATTGCGATGGATTTTTTCTTTTTTCTTTTTTTTTTTCAACAAACAAAAGTGTTTTATAAGATTTGAGGGTGGAAAAGAGAGAGAGAGAGAGATAGGAGAAATTGAATCTATGAATTTTTGAGTTATTTGGGGTAGAGATGACGGGATCACTTGACAATAAATAGAATGAACGATGTGTGTCAGTCAATTTGAATATATTTTATAAATTTAAATCAAACATTGTTCTGAGAATAAAGTCTTGATATAGAGTGGGAGGAGCTAAATTATTTTTCATTATATAAAAGCATATATATATATATATAGTGTATGATAGTGTATTATTTGACAATCAATGTGTGTGGAGTTGCTTGCGATTGTGATGTAAAGAAAAAGTGGGGATAGAGTGAAAGGAGAGACGAGAAATTTCTTTGGTGAACAGACAGAGAATTTTTTTTTTTTTTTTTTTTTTTCCCCCCCCAAAAAATACTCGGGAGTGTGTGTGTGTGGAAAATTGATATAGAACATCAGTGCAATGAAAAACACCGAGAAAAATAAAAAAAAAAGGCAATAGAGAAAATGGACGCGAGCGATTATTTTCCATTTTTTTTTTAAATTTTTATTACTATTATTATTTCACTGTTTTTATTTGTCACGTGTGTGCGTAATGTTACCGACATAAATGTCTCTCAACAATGTGTAAATGTGTGTTAGTAGATACATAATTGCTGTACTAGCGAAGGTTTATTTTAACCGACGCCAACAGAATAGAGTAAGAATTATCGTTGCAGTGCTACCTCTTCTTGCGTACTTTACTCTCTTTGTGAATGTTGTTTATATATATATTGCGGAAATGGAAAATGTCGAGATATAAAATTGCACATCTGTCCTCTTAAATACCCAATCAATTATTTAATTATATCATACAAACACTGCGCGCACATTCACTTTATATAGATAAAGATAAAATTATTATTAAATAAATATATATATAGGAAAAAATTGTTGATATGACACGACGTAAAATTCAACAAAATCAGTATTATCTTTAAGTAGTAGTTATACATTGGACAATTATTGAGCTCTTTGGCTTATTGCGTAGGTGATATTATAGACAGCTATCACCCATTCATTCTCTCACTTATACACACATTGAATTCTCTCTATTTGGTCTTTTATTCTGCGTTTAATTGACAGACTGTGTGGGGATATCGTTCGCGCAATTACACTCCATAAATCTTGAATAACCCGCCACTAATCTTAAAGCCTACAGCCCATGGTATGATGAAGTAATTGACGTTTAAATTAAAGGGAAGTATCGAATTATCGAGAACACGATTTAATACAATAAAAATCACAATTAAAGAAACTCTACTGGAATTGAAAGAAAAAAACAAAAATTTTTTTCTCTTTCTCTTCATTAAATATTTGATTTATTATTTATTATTATTATTATTATTATTATTATTTGAATGTTTTGAGTTTGATAATCGGTGAAATTATTTGATCTATAATTTTCTCTGTATCCTCCAACACTGACCTTACCACAAACTCAACATGTACATATATATATATATATAGATGTGTATGTCTATATATAGAATAAACTTGATAACGCGACGTAGGTGCAAGAGAGTTTTGGTTGGGTCAAAGTTTCCCCATGCGGTACTCGGGGTGTTTGGCGAATAGTTGGACGATTCCAAGGGTGATGCAGATCGGAAGAGCGTCGTT
>CAJUYH010000122.1:42086-54808 GCA_910591685.1 Galerucella tenella | reverse complement strand
GTGTGTGTGTGTGTGTGTGTGTGTGTGTGTGTGTGTGTGTGTGTGTGAGGGGATGCGTGTACGTATGTAGTGAATGGCACGTGAGAATTAGCGGAAGAGAACCCCTGTATATATATATATATATGTGTGTGTGTGTGTGTGTGTGTGTATAATAAGTGTATGTATATATGTGTGGCGGTGAAAAAGAGGAAGCGAGTGAGAGAGGTGAGAGAACGGAAGAAGTGATCATCGATAATCAGTCGTGTCACTGCAGATTGTCATATGAAGTAATAATAATAGAGGAACTGGTTGGAATATGGACCCCATGTTTCTTTTATGGATATAGTCATACTCTATATTTTCACATTTTGCCACAATTTATTTATTTTTTTTACACTTTGGGTAACCATTTAGGTATGCTCCATTATGAGATTTTATTGGTTATCATCGTTACTATACGAATTTTCAATTTAAAACATGTCGAAACATGCACATTCTCGCATTTGGACTGGATAATGTGGAATGTGGGGGCCCTGCCTTAACGATAGAACAAAATGAACATTATAAAAAAATATAGATAAAATGTTTGTAACTGTAAAATAACAAGAAATACCGTGCGCCATTTAATCTCTCACCTCATCACTTACATTCGCAATAGATTTCATTAAGAGATATATCATTGAAATCGTAATATTAAATAATCAACTACATACGGTGAAATTAATGAAAAAGATGAAAGCAACAATTTTTAAATTTGTATCAAAAATTAAAATGTCTTAGCTACTAGTACTAGATCAGTTCCTCTAGTATTGGTAATGATGATAATGATGATGATGTAGAGAATGTTCAAGATTTTTATTCACCATTACTTTGGGCGATTAATTCATAAAATGGAGTCAAAATCAAAAATTACCAATAAACACAACTAAAAATATATAAAAAATTAAACAAGATGGTAAATTGTGAAAAAATTGCAACAATGTTCGTAAAATTTCGTACACTATTAACCCATGCAACCTTTAAATATCAAAATTCATTAAATAAACTTGTAGAGAAATGTGGACAGACAAAACATTGTGCACTATTGGTTATCCGCCATATATACCATTTCAAAATCACGTGAAATAGGATTAATTACAGCAGTTAGGCTAGCAACGGACTTTGGGACAGTGTGTTAGAGATACGTGTGTTGGATTCCGATATGGGTATCTCATGTTGCGCTAACTAAGGCCAAATCGCTTTACCTATTTCAACGTGAAAAGTCACATTAATTCTATTCGAATATATATACATATACATATATATATATATATATATGTACAGCTGATGATGTGACTTGTATTCTCTCTATCTCTATCTCATCCAACTGCACTACGACCTACCTAACATATATCTACTAACGCGTCCACCCAACTCCGTGACCACCAAACACGTCGACCTGTCTCGTTGAGTGCACGCGATCCCCACAAATATATATATATATATATATATAACTATACTTAACCCAAACACACATTCACTTTCTCAGTGTGTCTGTTTGTGGAGTGCCATGTGATTCCAACTCTCCATTAACACCCGTAGCATACACGTGTATATATGCGATACCAGACAGGACTGTGCGCGTTTCAACCTGCGTTGATGTGCGCGCGGTCTCAACAATCGCATTGCATTGTTGCACACAAAATGCGCTTTCATCCACCCCCTAACTTACGCTGATAGGTGATGGCTTTGAAACATATATATATATATAAAGTTCCAACTGGCTTACCGGCTGGTGCACGTTCTCCTTAGTTGGCTTACTCACTATATTCTCATGTACGCCATTTAATTTTCCAACAAAACCGCCATTTATTTCGTGAATTAAATTTATCTTTTCACAACTATCAAATGTATATTAACAATAATTGTCCATTGAATTTTATTTACAATGAGATAAAAACTATACTAAAAAAAGTGACTGTAGAATTTTTTTTTCCTGATTAAAGTCTCATTTTTTCATTGATTTTAAGTTAAATAACTTCTCACCATAAGTAAAAAATTTACCTCTGCATCGTTGAAGCTTTGACAATTCAAGTAAAATTTTACTATTCCGAATTATCTTTAATTATAAATTTGCAATAGTATCAATTAAATGTAAATTGTATGAATAGTAGTAGTAGTAGTAGTAGTCGTTAGTAATTTATGTGTATGTATGACTTTAAAATTGTTTATGGGGTTGTGTTTGATGAGAAATGGGAGTATTTGCCAAATCAAGATGTGACTTTATATTGCACACATGTTTTCTATATCAGACATATAACTGCAACCATTCAAAACTTATCAGGCGTATTTCAAACACATTAAAAAAGTAAATAATCGATAGTAGTAGTAGTAGGTAGGATTATTAGTTGAATATAGAGATGTAGGACGTTTGGGGGATAACCATACCAAATAGTAGCAAATATTCGGTTGTTTCGGTTAAAAGCATTTTAAAGATAAGAGCACACACACACACACACACGCTTTTAAATGTTGGAGTATCGTAAAGCGATTACGAGCCATACATTTGTGTATTGCTAATCTCTATCTATCTCTTGTTGCATTTCTCATTTGATGTCCAATAACTTATAACGATCATACGAATTGCAACTAATCGCCTCTCTCGTATACCATAAATTTTTATTTATGCATTGGATTGGATGGTAGGACTATGAACAGAGTTAACTTTGTGAATAACTCCAATTTATATAGCGGTAAATTTATCACTATTGAATATTAAATTTATTAAAGTGTAAAAATAGTTAGTTGTATCAATGAAATTGTAATACCGACAAAAACCAACACTCTCTAAACACTCAATAAAAAATAACTAATAATAATAATCCAATTAATTAAATTATAAAGTTGTTGATTAAATGTTATGGAAAAAATTCTGTTCTCTTATTATTATTAAAAAATTTTCATTTTTTTTTTTAGTAATCAATTTTCCGACATAAAAATTAATATTACGATTTTAATTGTATAAATTGTCTTTTGCTTTTGTCCCGTTGAATAAAAAAAAATTTCATTTCAATGTATCACTATGTCCTCCCTTACACACACACACACACACACATACTCATGCACTAATAAAATAAAAAACTTGATATTTTAGCTCGATATGATAATTAAATTATCATGAAACCGAACAGCTACAAAAAAAAATATATATATATTTTTTTTTTTTAGTTAATATATTGCTTAAATATTAATTCGTGAATTTATAATCGTGTGAACATTCGATTTTTATTACTAATTCATATATCCATATAAAAATATATATATATATATATATATAATAGAGTAAAATATATGAGAAGGGGATATAGAGAAAGACATTGGTGTGTATATAAACCAAATGTGTTCTGTTAGAGGAGATGCATGAGTCACACAGAGAAGTAGTAACAGCAGCGCCAACTCTCTGTTGTCTCTCCCTTCTTGTGCTTGGGCGTTAAATAAAAAGAAAAAAAAACACGAAGTAGTATGTATATATATATAAATTAACAGCTACCGGACCCTCGACTCGAGTATATATCTACATATCGAATATTCTCGTCCAATAGTCGCGCTTTGTATGTGTATGTCGTAATATATCAAAATGTAAAATGCAGGGGTGTGTTATTTCTCTTTCTTTGTCATTTATATATGTATATATATATATATATATATATAGATGGGTTATGGTTAGGAATTATGAAGGTTTCCGCATCATGCCCACCGATGCTTCTTTCAATTTGAGCATTGCAAGTTATATTGTACACTCATCGTTCTCTTTCTCGCCCTTATTCTAAATGACGAGATGGAGGGGCAAAGGTAGGAATTGTGCACGCCTAATTTTAACGACACCCGATATGCAGATATTCTACTTTTGCACCCTACCAGAAAAAAAAAAAAAAAAAAAATAAAACTCTTTTGGGATCTATGCAAATTATTTCACGTCCATGTGATACATGTGAATATTGTATATATTTATATGGGGTGTATGTGGATGGATATAAAAAGTTCAGTGGTTGATGAACAAGAATGAAAAAAAAAAAAAAGAAAAAATATAAAAGAGAGACATTTGCCGAAAAACTGGTTCGAAAGCCAATCGCTTCTCATCTTGGTCGAGTAGCAAAACCCAACGCAATAAAATATCAACTATGTGTATATATGTGTGGGCTTCTTTTTTTTGTCTCTGTGTTGTTGTTCTTCCTTTTTTTTTTTTCTTTCTTTATTTTTCGTATGTTTTATGGTTTATGGATGGGCTTTTGTATTGCTGTTGAGAACGAGTAGGGGCGATCAGGGAATAACCAAAAAGTTCTACTGTATGACAAGGCCTGAAGAATGATGATGTGCGTGTGAACCAAAAGAAAAGAACATATGCGGGACTGATAACTATATATATATATATATATATATATATATATTATTCTGATCAGTCTATCTGGCTGTTGAGACGATTACAACGATGAAAATGATCATCAATTTATTCCATCAATTGATAAAACGTGGAGAATGAAATATCGTGCAAGTTTATTCCTGTTCGTACAGAGTCCTTGACCTGTGACGTGTCGCGTCTATTTACTTTCTTTTTTGTTTTTCTTTTATTATTCGGTGTCGTGAGGACACAAGAAGTAACTGGAACCCAGGGAGGGAAAAGCCGAGAGTGCGGGCGTGCGATCGAGCGCGATATATAAAGCCACTTCAAAGTGTTGTGCGCTAATTGGATCTACATCGAGTCCCAAAGTACGACGGTACCAAAACTTTTCGAGTAGAGGGTGTGGTGCCAAGCAATAACAGAGGGCGATAGATACATATATATATATATATATATGCTAAGCGATAAAGTAAGTGAGAATAAGTGAGATGTTGGTGAACGAAAAAAAAAAAAAGGAATGAAAGAAAGAAGAAACAGATCGTTGAACTTTGCGGAGATATAGACAAACCAAAGATGAGCATTCACGGAGATTTTTTCCACTTTTCTTTTTCACGTCTTCATTTATTTATTTTCCCACCCTTCTCATCGGGCTTTAGTGTGTAGCAATGGGTATATAGATACGAAGGGTTTCCTTTTTATGCAAGGGTGAGTGACGCTCGTTCGTCGTTTGGTCTCTTCATCCCTCGCGTCAGGACGCGATTCATCCGCGTGAACGCGCTCGCTTAAGGGCCTGGTTTCCTTCGCGGATGCTCTGATATATAGGGGGGTGAATATTGATGGAGTTTACCTTGTCTATAGTGGTATGTATATAGGAATGAAGAAGAGTTGGAAGAGACGGAGGAAGGCGAAAAGCAGGCAGTAAGTCTATGTAAAACCGATAATCCGGTGCAGGTCTTTATGAATGTTAAATTGATACTCGGGGAAATTTCATATGGGCTAAAAGCTTATTTGACAGGTTATCTCATATATATTCAATAATATATTTACATGTGCGTGTGTATAGATATATTATATACAGGCACACACCTGTTTGGATCAAATGGAAATTTATGAAGTTACCTTTTACAAAAAATAAATTCCAACAACCCTATATCGATTCCCACACTTAATATACATAAATATAATCCACTTAAATATATGTATTCAATGTGACATGATTATAATGGAGCGGGTGAATTTACAGTAGGATTTATTCATAATCACAAATACAATTTGTGGATATGAATGACAAAGTGTTGCAGTATTATGCGATATATGACAATTTATAGAGAATGGTGGAAAATCTTGCAAACTACGGATCGAATAAAACAGTCATGTAATTACGTGTCCAATATTTTGAAAAAACAAAACTATTTTTTGCCAACATTTTTGAACTTTCACTTCCCCCACCTGGTGGGTGGGGCGGAGGAAACTTTGGAATCTTAAATGGAAAGTGGAGTCGAGTCATATGTCATTTGAAAGGGCATAAAATTACCTTTTTGAAAATACTCCATTTATTGGATTTTGATTGAATGGTTGGTGCAAAAAAAGTCTTTACAAAAATACAATTTGGTAATTTTGCAGAATTTTTTTGTTGAAACTCACAAAGTTAAATGAACATTTTGTAAAGACAAAAATATTCTTAAATTGATCAAAGAATACTCTTGAATTTTTTCCAATTTTTCTGATACAGTTTTGATTTTTTTTCAAAATCCCAAAATCAAAATGTCAAAAAATATTATGGAAAAATTTCAAAAAAAATTCAAGAGTATTCTTCGATAAATTTGAGGAGATTTTTGTCCTTGGAATATTTTCATTTAAGTTTGTAGTTTTCGACAAAAAAATTCTAGAAAATTACAAAATTGTATTTTCGAAAGTCTTTTTTGTACCAATCATTCAAATAAAATCTAATAAATAGGGTATCGTCAGAAAGGTAATTTTGTGCCCTTTCAAATGAGATATGACTCAACCCCACTTTCCATTTAAGATTTCAATGTTGTCTCCGCCTCACCCTGGGAGTGGGGAATGAAGGATCAAAAATGGTGGCAAAAAATAATTTTTTTTTTTCAATATTGAACACGTATTTTTTCACTTTATTATTCGATCAGTAGGTTGCAACATTTCCGATCGTTTCCAGACTTTTTACTAACCCCTGTATGATTTATAAACGTGTAATAAAATTTTTGACGAGTGGCATAAATTGTTTATCGATAAATTATGTCATTAATTAACGCATAAATAAATGCAGACGCACGTGTAATTATACATGTATATATATATATATATATATATATATATTTTCATATAGAAACGCCGGTGTCAAGTGCAACGCGTGGTACATGCACGCGCCTATGGGGCTTAGGACGCTGCAATTCTCATAAACGTGTTGCTGCGCGTTTTGCCCAGTGTGCGCGGGACACACTGCACGTGTTTATACGCATGTAGGTCGATTAAACAGGCCGCCCCACTCAGCACAGTACATACTACATAGTATATAGTAGTAGTAGTAGTAGTAGTACATACCAGTAGTATTAGCAATATAGAGAGAAACCTGCGCCCGCCGCCCGCTATATACCAGGGGCTGTTGCGGCCACTTTCGTTTCAAACATAAACACCTCGTTGACGCATAAACTACACTTTATAATACTTCTACATCTATATATATATATATATATATATATATGTATGGATTTGTGTACAAAGTACATACCCGCATCAATAGATTTGTGTATAAACGTACGCGTATGCGTGTTGTAACTTGCACAGAGCTTTGATGTTGCGAATGATGCGCCACAATTTTGTATCCCCCCTTATTTTACGTATAGATATATCGGTATGTTAAAAACAACAGCGCCATTGTCACAATACTGCTTATGTCAATCTAATTATGAATGTTTCATTTTATCGATTTCATTTATATTTTTTTAATTTTTTTTTATGATAAATTATTAGATGTAAATTGTTCATTGTGGAAAATGGACGAAATAAATTTGATAGATATTTAAATTGTGAGAATGTGAATGAGGAAATTTTATGTCTCGTTGACGTTTATACATTTGATATTTATATGCGTGTGTGTGTGTGTGTGTGTGTGTATGTATGGAATTATATTAAACTCTGTATATAAAGGGGCGTGGTTTAAAAAAGGAGGCGGTATCAGGCGTTATTTGTTGCCCGACCCGCGCGCGCCGTCGCGCACTACAATCCTTCTTCTTTCACTACTACTACTACTACTACTACTGCTACTTCTACTACTACTTCTACTACTTCTTCTTCTTCTTCTTCTGCTTCTTCTGCTTCTTTTGTTTCTTTTCATCTTTCTCTGTATTGGCGTCATCGTCAATTCTCTCTGTCTCTATCTCACATTCAGTATCATGAAGAGGCATCGAGCCCACACTGTTGCAATACGGAGGACCACGCGAGTAGACATTTAGTCCTTCACCAACACTTGAAGTGAGGCCGTGCGTGGAGAGATCGAGCGCGTTCTCCTCGTCAGTTAGTCACGTCCTCTGTGCGATTGTGCATTAATAAATATATATGTGTGTGTGTGTGTGTGTGTGTGTATAAGTGCAGTTTGTTATCTGTTTGTGTAATTGTTTTGTATTATTTTGTCGATGTAGAATGTTTATTGTCAATTTTTTGTCACTCATGGATAATATATTATTGAATAGTGACAGGTTTTTGCGTGCACAGACGCGTCTGAACGTGTCGCACAGGAACAATGAAGCGCCCAGTGCCATTGCTTATATTGGCTTTTTAATACAGACAAGTAGCCAGTCAATATATTCGCATTGTTTTTCATTATTTTTTTCTGTTTATTTATTTGCTATCGTTATACAAACGTGTGGCGAATATTTTATACATGTATCATTGTGTGTATTATGCGCCGCGCGGTACAAAGAGGAACTACTACTGCCGCTGATCCAGTGGCGCGTAACAGTTGACTTGAAATATTGTGGTTGGTTGTGGTAATACGAAAAAAAATAAATAAATAAAAATTGTTTGTGTTATATTGCGCATATGCACACACGCCATTTTTTTCTATATAACACACCGACACATTCACTGTGCACAATGTGCAAATGTAATTAAATAAACTGATATACAAGTGCAATTTGATTAATACTATCCGCTGATCGTTATGGTAAGAAAAATTTCTAAATATTTCAATATATTAATTTTTTTTTTCTTTTTTTTTTCTCAGTTTTCCTGCATATATATATATATATATATATATATTTTTACTGTATACATGTATGGGGGTTGTATAGATGTGTATATGATGAGGGGCAATCGCAGCGGGGGCGCGCCATAAAAATATTTTTAGACTGATGCCAACCAAAGAGGAGAAGTCTCATCGTGGGTATACTCACACACATTTATACACATGAATATTTATATATATATATATAAATATATTTGTGTAGAGAGAGACAGAATATTGTGAGTAGTGTGTCGAAGAAAGCGAGAGAAAGATAAAGAAAAAGGGAAAAAAAATATATATATATATTTTTAGGTTTTTGAAACGAGTGAGAAAAATAAAACTATGAGAAAATAAATGGGTGTTGTGTATGTATATGAATATGCATATGTGTTTATTGTATATGTATGGGGAGGTATAGAAATACGAGCGATCGGAAGACTTGTCGCTTTCTCTCTCGCTCTTTCTCACTGTTATTCTCCCTTTTTTGATATATATATGGATGAGCCACGTGCAACCGATACGTCTCAGCTGCAACTCTCGCTCGCGCGCGCGGGCCCCTCTTGCTTTTTCAATCCCCATCATCATCGTCGTTGTCGTTGACGTTGTCGCTGTCTTCGTCTTCCACATACTCTGTATGGAAGTTTAACCCTCTTCTCCCCCTCCTCCTCCTCCTCTTCCTCTTCCTCTTATATACCGAAGCTTCATCTTTCACTCCGGGAGTGTTGTATATATATACAATTTTTCTGCTTCTGTGTAACGACGTCAAGGTCCTCGTTTAAAAAATTAAATTAATTCTTTACCCACTTTTTTTTTTCTTTCTTTTCGTTCGCTTTCGTCTTCTTTCTTTAATGATAAAATCATTCAAAGCAGATGCTCGCGCGCACGATGTTTAGAGAATGCTATACTTGAAAATTGTTGTGTTTTATTTCTTATTATTTTATTTTGTTTTTTTTTTCTGGAACTTTGAAGTTGCAAATTTTCGAGTGTGTCACCATCACGATACGGTTTTATTATTTTTTTTTTTTCGTTTTTTTTTTCTGTTATTTGTTTTGTTGTAAACATCTGCGTGTACTTTGTGAACACGCTCAGACTTGATATTTCTTGTTGTTTCGTTCCATTGTCTACGAATTTTACGCGCAATTGGTCATCAATGTCTGTTTCTTTTTTCTTTTTTTTTACTTTAGTGAGTTCAAAGATGGATCATTCGATTCTTGATACACTGTGTTTGCCCTTCTCACTACACACATACATTTATATAAATAAATATCCCTTTAGTTTTGATGAATAAAAAAAAAACCGATATATAGTTATATACAATGTTTTGTGCGTGCAAGTGCCGAGTCACGCCTTGACAAACAGGGATGTCAAACAGATGTCTCTCGAGTGTAGCTTTATATCTCTTTTTCTCCTCTCTCTCTCTTCCTCTCACTGTCACTCTATATATATATATATAAATGAATAATATGTATCTAAAACAAGTTTTCTTTATGATTTTTTCCTATTAATTAAATTTAAATGGATAGAAAGTGAAAAATAAATAATTGAAAAAATTTTTCAAATTTACATTTTTCATTTAATATTACTGTGTTTTATATGTGTGTATATATATATATAGATGTATACCTGCGTTTCAATGTTTACACTGTGATGTGAAGAAAGACGGTGAAAAAAAAAAAATAAAAGGAATAAATACAAAAAAAATAATACCGAAGAATATAATAAATGGGGGGAAAAAAAAAAAAATCACGTGTAACAATGATGATAACCCCGCGAGACATCGTAAATTTTAACGATAGGGCCATAAACCCACTTTCTTTATCTATAAGCGTGTTGTATTACAAAAGTTTTGTTGATTATATCATTACAAAAGAATAAAAAGAATAAAAAAAAAAAACAAAACCCGATGACGATGAAGATGAAAAAGAAAAAAGTAAAAAAAGATTGAATTGTCTCTATCAATTTAATGAAATAATAAAAATAAAAAAAAATAAAAAAATAGTCAATTTACACGCATAAATATATTGCTATATCGCTAATGTCTACCCATAAGTCAAAATTAAATACACAATATAAACAAACGTCTCGTAAATTAATAATTATAAATTCGTGTGATGAAATAGCGTTAAATTGAATTTAACAAAAATTCCCAATTCACTGCAAAATAAATAAGAAAATAAATTCATTATTTTCTTATTTATTTTATATTATTCAAAATATCTGTGCCAATGAATGCCTATCGCATAATACGACACAACTATAACATGTCATTTAAAATAATAATAATAATAATAATAATAATAATAATAATAATAATATGGCTGCGAGCATTTTGTTTCATTTAATGTTGTGATTGCAATGTCTATATGCATATATATTTATATACATATGTGTTTGAGATTAAGTTGCGCCACTGGCAGTCATATGACGTCATTCATTCATGAATGAACATGTCAAAGTGTTATATGAAAGGCGCGTGAATAAAATATATAAATATATATTCGTTTGGATATTGGTCGTGTACATTATCAATATGAATTGAATTACATGTATAAATAATTCAGTTTAATTTATAAATAAAAACTATATAGCGAATTAAATTACGATAATTTAATTGTATTGGACAATTTAAATATAATATTGTGTTGTGAATATTTGTGGTGAACGATGTATGTGTGTGTGTGTGTGTGTAGGGATAATGTATATTGAGGTTTTAATGTTGATAGTCGGTTGTGTTTCTGTGGTGGAACCGGAAGAAGTCGTCATACGATTGATTGTGAAGAGTGAGATTACTTTTCGAGAACAATCATATTATGAATACAGATATATTTATTTATATATGTATATTTATCTATCGTGTTTTTCTGTGTAAGGGAATAGAAGCGAGAAATATAAAAAAAAAAAAAAAAAAAATTCTTTCTGTTTTTTTATTTTATTCTTTATTTTTTTCGTGGGCGGACAAATATACTTTCGATATATATAAATGTATATATAGATACATCCGGTGGTAATAATTTACAAAGATAGGGAAGACGTAGAGGGATGGAATTCTCTTTAACTCATTTTTTTTTTCTCTCACTGTCGACACATGTCCCATTTTTCTCCAGTCGATAGAACTCGTATTTATATGATATATAGTTTTAATTCCTATGAATATATATATATATATATATATATATATTTCTTTCTCATTAAACTGATGGCGTTTCACACATCCGTTTCCGCCTGAGAATAATATATATATAATAATCATTGTGGAACAATGGAAAATGCTTGAGAGAGAATTTAATGAAATTTCATTGCAGAGTAAAAATGCAAAAGAAAAAATTTTTTATATATTTTATTTTTTGCCCCCCCTCTCGTTCTTTTTTTTTTACAATTCAATGACACATTTAATTCCATACGTGTGTGTGTATGTGTGTAGACATTGGCCATTGAGAGATGATTTGCGGATATACAATTGGTGAATTAAAAATAATTCAAAAAAAAAAAAAAAGAATTGTCGAGAAAAAAAAATTAAAATAAAGAATCCGGGTATTTGTTTAATTATGAAAAATGGTATATAGCGCATTAACTCGTTAATTGAGCGTCAGATGGTTCTCATTGTATCTGGTTGACACGCTTTGTATACAGGCCAACGGTCTCCAACATATATATATATATATATTAGTGTGGGAGTTATTTCTCTGTACTATTTTTCACCCCTTTCAAAGTATTTCCAATTTTTTTTTCTTCTTCATTTTTGATTATTTCTCTCTTATTATTATTATTGTTGTATTAAAATATCCAACGTCGTGTCAACTATCCAGTGTCGTTTGACAGAAATAAAATAAAATAAAATAATAAAATGAAGGGTATATCCCCCTTCCTTCATTACTCCTTATACGTGTGCTATAATCGTATGCACAAATTAGAACAATGAATACGTGCCATTATATTCGTATGGCACATGAATGACACTTCTATATAGACTGGGACATTTTGTGTGATTGGGTTCGAGTATATTCTCTCGCTCTCACCGCGCGCCATCTTTTGTTTCAGTGCCAAAAGAGAATGATGAGGGATATACATACACATACCACACACACACACACACACACACACACACACACACACACACACACA
>CAJUYH010000122.1:31259-41686 GCA_910591685.1 Galerucella tenella | reverse complement strand
TCATTAAATATATAATATGAAGTTTTTTTTTTTTTTTTTTTTTTTTTCATTTTTTATTTATTTATTTATTTTATTGAATAGCGTTGTCTCAGTGCATTTCATTATGGAGGTAACGAGGCTTGTGCGGATGTATCGAGACTCACTGATTAAATTGTACGTCCCATGCTCGTTGAATAATCGATAGGGGGTTTGGGTTAGGGAGAGGGGGGTATATATTTATATAAAAAAAAGTGCTAGAGGGTATGGATGATGGTGAATGTATGTATATAATAATTAAAAAGAGTATACCTATAGAATGGAGGATGAGAGGTGACTGAACAGTCGTTAACGATTTTTTTTTTTTTGCCCCCACCCCCCTTCGACAACACTTTGATGAGATACTTCTAATATATTCACACCATACATATATGTATTAATCACTTGGTAAAATGTATTTTATATAGATATATATTTTGCATTTCCTTGTATTATTTATATAAAAATTCAAGAGGTTATAGACATTGATTGGAGATGAGAGCGCACGACGACACAAAGTCAAATGAAATATTGTCGTTATTGAGTAGCGCCAACTCATACACACACACACACACATATATATATGTATATATTTATATATATATGTATATATATGTGTGTCGGTATATGGAAGTAAAAATTCGATTCAAATGGAAATACAAGCGTCACATTTAATGAAAACATTCATTAACTACATTTGTGAATGCATCAATAATTATAATCTCAAGATGCGGTTGTGTTTAATCAAAGACATGTATATATATATATTTATTTATAACTGGAGATAATAAATAATAATTCGAAAGTCTCTTATACAATTTATTAGTCACAGTTGAACAAGTTTTCCAATTAAAAATGATCATTGATAGCCGCGTTTCAATGTATTTCACTTCTGTATTGTTTATTTTTATAAACAAATAATATGATATGTGCAATTGTAAAATGGGGATTATTTAAGTGTGTGACGAATAGCTTTGGAATAATTGGAAGATAAATGCGAGAAGATATGTAAATATAATGGAAGAAAGTGTGGAAACGTGTTGAAACACGTTGAAACGTGTTGAAACATGAATAGAAAAAAAAAATACGGCGAGAGAGAGAGAGAGAAAGAGAAAGAGAAAGAGAAAATAACATGAAATAAATTGAAAGAAAAAAAAAAGTGTGTGGACAGGAGTTTGATGGAGTTTTGATATAGGCAAGTAAAGAAAAATACAGACTTGATCAAAGTGAAAATACACGTATTTCCAGAGCCATGTGGGTAATTATATCCTGGACCTTTTGCATTAAACTCTTTTTTCTTTTCTTCTCTTTCTTTCTTTCTCTTCGTTGTTTTTTTTCTCTATCCCTCCTTTGCCACCACCATTTTCTACATCAACATTGGCCCATCATCACACAGTCCTCACTTTTTCATCCACCTCAGACCATTCTCACTGCCATCTTTTTTTTTTTATACACAGTCGGTAGAAATGCCAAGTCCAAATTCTCATACGTGATAGTACTGATATCTTTGTGTGTATATATTCAGAATTTGAACGCACCATCATGAATATCATTTTCACTTTTACCTTCATCTTCATTATCATTTTATCCCAACGTCACTTTGAAATAATATTCATTTTCAAATTAATATTATCCGCAATATAAATACACAAAGAGACAGTGCACAAAAATAAAATTTAATTAAATCTGATTGAGAATATCTGTTTATTTCCAGGACTAAATAATATTTCAATGAATTAATTTATATACATATATATATATATATATATGTATTCTTATGATATAGGAATTGATATAGTGTATGTTTATATAATAGTAGAGAGTATTGCAAAAGAGGATAAGTAAATGGAGGAGTATGTATATATATTTTAGGGATAAAGGATCAGAAGCATAAACTCTGTTGGGATAAAATAGAAAGTGTGAGTGCGAGGGGGAAAAATATACAGAAGAGTGAGTGAAAGAGAGGGAGGGAGAGAGTCTCGTAATTAGCTAAAGTAAAGCTAAGGTATTATCACTCATTTCGCAAAAGCCCCTCTTCATCCTCTTCACTCTCAAACCAAACTATCACCTCCATCACCGCCCATTCCATATACCTCTATATGTATATACCATTCCTGTTCATACTTGTCGTCGTATAAATGTTTAAACTTCAATATTGCAACGTGAATTGAATTTATATTTCTACTTCGTCATGCATATCATTCGTTTCTATGCATTTATATTAAATTAATAATATATAAATATATGTTTTTACACCCTCTTGATTGTTATTTATATATCATTTATATTTTGTTTTTATTATTTCTATATTTTTTTATTTTTTTTCTTGTATATCGGGAATGAATCTATATATAGAGAAGAGTTGCACAAAGTCAATCTCGTTTGTTTGACGTGGTAGATTAAATTTTTTTTTTGTTTTTTTTTTTTTTTTTTTTTATTATCTTTGTATGTATTTATTGATAGAGATAATTAGCCGACTTCTCATCAAGCAAGAGACTTTCTGTATATAGATATAATTTTGTATATGTGGGTGTGTATGTATTGAATGATGATGTCGACGCGTATTCAACCCTTTTGATTCAACTATAAACTCACTCGCACTCTCTCTCTCTCTCTCTCTCTCCCTCTCATCGTGTTTCTCTTAGTCATTTGTGAATCCTCCTCGAAGCAGAAGCCATTTTGCGACCCTTGGTGAAAATTTTACTCCTCTTTCTCGTTTCACATCATTCGTTGTAGCAGTCGTTACTCATTTTCCACCATTGCTGTATTATATTTTATTCAACTTTACTTTATGTATTTTCTAAGAACATATATATATATATATATATTTGTGTGTGTGTGTTTTTTGATCGGATTAAAATATGCAGCCAACAGATACAGAGTATTACAGAGTATTTACGTGGGAATTAAAATTGTAGAAAAAAAAAAGCTGCAAATTGTTCGACAAGAAATTCCAACGTACATTTTTATTTAATGTTGATATAAAAAAAACTTCGGATAAATGTGAAATAAAAAAGAGAACAAGTAAAAATTCATATGATTTAAATTGAAGTAAATGAAAAATATATAAACACAATGTTCCATAAATATCATTTTTTTTTTTTTTGCTTAATCCAAGTTAAAAAAAAGTGACATGAAAAGATTTTGTCGGTATTGAAATAAAAAAAAAATTTTTTATAGCAAATAAACTTTTAGTTGAAGTAAATGAAAATTTACTTGACAAAATCAATACACACTTTTTTACTTGTCACAATGAAAAATAAATAGTTGCAACAAGTAAAATTTTACTTGCATTGTCGAAGCTTTAACAATGCAGATGTAAATTTTTAACTTATGACAAGAAATTATTTAACTTTAAATATTCTCAGTGCACTGTTAATGTATTAATTAAATATATGTACAGTATTATGTCGTATCGATACCCCTCATTTTTCTTTCTCCCTCTCTCTCTCTCTATTCCTTTTTTTTTTTTTTTTTTCATTTTTTTATTTCTCTTTGCATTATAACAAAAGAAAAGACATTTCAAATTGCGCTCCATTCACCATAATTTTCTCATTCTCATGTAACCCACATTGTTCGAATGGAGACAGGGAAAACAATCGTGTCGCCCCAGCTTTTGCTCTCTCACTCGCTCTTATACTCACTCTCCATCCTCCATCCTTCGTCCTTCGTCCTTCGTCCGGACGTTGAAACAAAAAACCTTCGCGCCCCTTCCCTCACACTTTCACACTCACTCTCTCTCTTCTTCACTCTGCATCTCTTTAACTTCTATCCACTGTCCTTTCTCCCTCTCATTCTACCTCACTACCACCCTTTCACACTGTTCTTTCACCACCCTTTATATTCGGCCACTAATATATATATACACACAGTCGATATGCAAAAAATCTACCCTTCTCGTTTTCACATATATACGTGTTCAAACGTGTGTGTGCACGTCGTAACGCGCACAATGAACGGGTAATAATTTAAAACACGGATAAAATCGATAGTCCTATTCCCCACTTCATCGTTATGTCCTTATAACCGTATACACATTTACCCCTCCCTTTATTTCCATGTTACGTGGTTATACTTTCGCCGCAATCTTTTAACTATATGTAAGCGATAACGAATGAAAAAACAAAACAAAAACAAAATGAATTTTTGTTGTATAATAACGAAATACAGTTTACTTATTATTTTCATTTATTATTTTTTTTCTATACTTTTTTTTTTTTGTTTTTTTTTTATATATTCAAATATATATATATATATATATATATATATATATATTTTTTATCGCAACTTGCCAATCTTGTATTTGAAATATCACGCGAATTTATTTCTCCTCTCTGATTAGTCGTAGAATTAATGATTCGAAAATCAATACAGTGTGGATGCTCCCAAGAGTATTAAGACGCGAAACGATGAGAGGGTTGGAGGGAGAGGGTGAATGGAATGGAATGGATGGATGAGTTGGCACACGAAGAGACATTGGGACGGTGCTCGAAGGCTATATACAAGGGTGTATAGAGTAGCACAAGATGCAGAGAGGAGATGAGGAGGGAAGGGGTTTGTGCACCATGGAGGGGGGTTGGTGGTAAGGGCGGTAAAGGCGAATAGTGGTAAAGGGTACTCCCACTATTTTGTCACCAAACCCTTTCTCGCCCTTTGATAACTAATTAGTGTTTTACTCCCCTCCATGGTGCACAAACCCCTCAGGACACCGACTGTTCCTCTCCCACTATCGTGTCTTTTATCGTCCCAATCAGGGGTGGCTTCGCCTATAACACTCCACCTTGTGCCCATTCCAACCCTTTATTTCTCTCTGTTGCATTCGCGCTCGTTTTGTTCAACCCCTTTTTGCTTCAGAAGGATTTGAGGAAGGAAACCCCTGTTCAAAAAGATGGGGAATCAAAGGATTTTCAGTGCGTGCGAAGCGTCAAAAGTGCGCGAGGGTGGAGATTGAAAGGTGGTGGTATATCTATATATATAGATAGATGAAGGGGTTGTAAAAGTAAAGGGGAGATGCAAAAGTTGGAGTTGAAAATATATAAGTCCAATACTTATTTTCCCAAAGACTATAGTTGTAAGCTCTTTCGATTTATTACCTCTATCATATTTTTTTTGTCGGTTTTTACATAAATATATATTAATATATATATATATATATATATATAGCGATGGCAGGGGAATGGTGGTTTTTATGGAGGTATTGGAGTGTAATTAAAATTTATATCAACAGTGTTGTAGGGGTGATGAAACGAAAAAAAAAAAAAAAAAACGAAATAAGAAATGATATAACGAAAAATTATTTTTCTTTTCTACACTTTTTATTTTCAATATTTAAGACAAATGTGAATATATATGGGAATGAAATGACAAATATTACGTGTATGTATATGCATAAATGAATATAGTATAGTGAAAAAAAGAAAAAAAAAAAAAAAAGAGGTGTGCAAGGGAGTCGCACGAACAGAATGCCATAAATATTGGCAACGTTCTTATATTTTCATCACGGCTATCATTAAAATTTATGTTACGATCAGAAGTGAGGGTATATATCAGAGGGAGCGAATGGGAGGCAATGTACGTAGTGATAGCGGTGGGGGGTGGTTTTGCTTGAAATGGAGATGTCAGTATATATATATATATATATATATGTGTGTGTTAGTGTCTGTGTGGATGGGATATTGTAATCTATGTGTAAAAGAATGCGGGATGAGGTGACGGAAACACACCGTTGAAAATAAAAAAAAAATATATATATACATATATATGTAGAAGTGCGGAAAAGATGAAAAAGTGGTGGGCCAATGGGGAGGGGGCACAGTTGTAAGGGTAGTTTTTGACGGCGGCGGGTGTGCCGCCGCCGCCGCCGCCGCCGCCTTTTACAAATACATACACACGCGAATATAGAATGTATATATTGACAAAGAGAACAGGCAGAAACGCGTCCACTGTGAGCGCTATCATTGCCACTACCATCCCGAGGAGATGTAGTACCTAAAAAAAAATATATATATATATATATATATATATATATGTGTGTGTGTATATATACTCTCTCCCGTTTCTCAGCGGCATTCACCCCCCCACCCACCGCCGGAATTGAGAGAATGTGGGGGCGGAAAGAGGGTGAAAGGGTGCGAAATACGCGTACGGAAACAATGACGGGCATATACGAAAATCCCTCCGTCCTATTCTTCTTTTTTATTTTTCTTTTCTCTCTGTATATTTTTTTTTTTTTTCTTCTTTCCACAGGGTGCCATTAGAACCCCGCGGGGTGGACCCATAAAAGTATAACCCGCGCTTGCATTGTGCGCCCCTGTATATGTATGAAGTATATATATATAGATATATTCAGGTAGCAATATACGCTTTAGCCTCATCGTTTTCTATACACCACAAAACCTCGAATAAAAATTCATTTGCATTTTCTTCAATGACTTTTCAACCTTTTTCACGCTATTGTTTCAAAATATATTATATTCAATAAATATATCACAATGCTTTATATATAAAGTATTTACAGTACAACAATAACATTGATATATAATTTAATTTTTTTTTTTTTGAATTATTTAACAATTTAATTTTTGGTATATATCGCTTGACAATAATTATTAACAGAAGGCAACACATACACACACACACACACACACACAAAGATTATTAATAACTGCAATATTATTTAACACATTTACATATATATATATATATATTTATGAACAATTGTAAACAATTGTCGTTGGTAGTTGGGCCGCGAACAAAATCGAAATTGCAAACGGTAATTCGATTGAACCAACTGCCATTTCATCCCCATATCGTTTATAAACATATATATATATATATACCCTTTTTCGCAACCGTGTGTTTTACTCGCGCTGTGCACGGATTGCAAATTATATTTCTCATATATATATTGCCTTGAATCGTACACATTCTCGTCATTCATGTTCATATATATATATATATAAAAAGATGAATCGCCATCGATTCATTCAAATTGCAACAATACTACCACCCACCGTCATCCCCCTGTATTACCTTCTCTATCATCCTCCCAATAACCTCCCTATCAAACACATCACCTCCGGCGATTCGCGACACATCGAATCTTCCATTGTTTCGTACCATTATACACTTTCTTTTTTTTTCTTTTCTGTTCTTTTTTGTTTTTACCATGGCTATATAACTGCTTCCACATGTCTCTACTATTTTCCAACCCCTTTTTTTATCCCTCCGCCATCATCAACCCGACCCGATTTATTGTCTATACAATTGACCAGGCCTCATATTACCATCTGCTGTTGTGTATGAGTTTATATAAAATACATGTACACATATTTTAAAATAGTTTTATATGTGAATTTTCCGTTTCTCATGGTATTAAGTTTACGATGACATGCGTCTGGTAATTTTTTTTTTGATGTATATGAAGGCGATTTATATTTATATATATGTAGAAATAGGGGGAGGATAACCGTTGGTGCATGGCGTGTTTGAGAAATGTCAATATAAACGAGGGGAAACAAATATTTAGAACAGGCTTCGACTTGCACGAATTGTATATAGAGCTACTAGAGAATATTTATATATGTAACAATACTTGTGGAATTCATCCAACATTCTTCATCTTATCTTCCAGTGTATGCTCATCCCCTTGTACACGTTTTATCCTGCATCATCCCCCCCCCCCCCCCTCTTTCGTGTTCTCATCTCTTGTACTTTCAAATTTTCATGCCGCGAGGCATCGTCGTTTGCGAAATAAAAAAAAAAAAAATATGGAGATACCACCGCGCTCGCCTTTGATGTCGCGACGATATCTTAATGAAAAATTAAAGCCCCTCTTTAAACATCATTAGATACAAGCACCTCTTTTAAGTTTATATCATCGATATAGCTATATATCTACCGTCACTTTTATTTCGCTCATCTCTTCATCCCAACGTTCATCTGTATATAACTATTTTTTACGCCCAAGGTTTTTTTCTTCTTTTTGTTTTTGTTTTTTTTTTTTGTTGTTTCTAAATCCCATCCTCAGATATTTTCACATTGGCAAATTGCCCTTTGCAATATCCTGCGAATATCTTTGCCTCTCTTTTTTTTATGTTGATATTAACGTCAGTGAAGGGAATATAAGCTCTGTCTTTGTATTAAGAAATAGATATATATATATATGTGTGAGGATTTAAAAAAGGCGGTGGCGCATGGCCTGATACTTGCGTCGTTTGTGTTAATGATCAAAGCGAAAGTTGATGGTGGTCCATCGACCGCCAATGTCTACAATATATTTCCTCCTTCTATATATATATATATATATATATATATATATACTGCCCAAGTGGATGGTGACCGCCGCCATATACCATAAATCACCAATGTGGTGCGTCCAAAAAAAAGGCTGGTGTGCGTTGTGAAACGGATGCTATTCCTTGTTCTCAGTATTCGTCAAAGATCATTTCCGTTCACGAATAAATACTTGTTTATATCATTATGTACATATGTATGACGTAGTGAAATAGTGAAATGTGTAATTTGATTAAATTCCTAGTTAATGCACTAAATGATGGGAGATGTAGAAATAACAATTGTGTTGTGTTATTTTGTTAAGAAGAATTTGTGATTTGATGAAATGCCTCAATTGTTTTAGTGAAATGATGAAGTGAACAAGTTAATACTTGCACAGCTCTATTTTATCCCACAAATCAATAATGTCTTTTTTTTTCATAAAAATAAATCAACACTATTATTTATTAATTACACTGACGAAAAAAAAAAAAAAATGTTTGAAATTTCACGCGAAAATATTCTCTCTGTTTCTAACAAATATCACTTTAATTATTTCTTTTATGAATTAATTTTCGGAATAAATAACTTGTGTTTCAATGATTATTGTTGCATTACCTAGTGAACAATTAATATGGTTTATTAAATAAATAATTTCGCCATCTAAACAATATTATTTGATATTTCACTGAAACACTTTAAGCATTCCATCAAATCAATTATTTTTTTTTCTCCAAGAAATAACTCTACAGAATTATTGTTTCAACATCTTTCGGAATTTAATCAATAATATATATATATAAATTTGTGAAAAAAAAAAGTTAGAAACTCATAATAACTAATTATGTATTATATTGCGAATTTTTTTCTTATGAATAAAAATTGGTGGTTGTATAAAAATGAACTGCGATCGATATCTTAATAATAAATACAACGAGGGGCTGTGTATATTGTCTGATGGCTGGTTGGTGTATGATTGAAGAGGGGGGGTACAAGCGGTTAGGTGGTAAAACATATATATATATATATATATATATATATACAAAACTATGCAATGTAATGGTAAAAAAAAAATGAGTGTGAAAAAGATGCAGAGGAGGATCATGAGCTTGAAGAGAATAAGTGAGAAAAAAAATATGATGAAACGAGGGGGGGATGAATAGGGAGAAAGATCATTCGCACCTCGTGGTGTAATGAGAAAATTTGAAATATCGCACCCGCGCTCGTTTCATCTTCCTCTATCTCTTGGCGCGCGTGTTGAGACGGAAAAAAAAAATATACATATCTACTACGCAGTCATAACCGGCTGATCCAACCACTCCCTCCTCACTCTTCCATCATCCTCCAACAATATATTCATCTCTCTCTCTCTCTCTCTCTCTCTCACTCTCCCTCTCCCACTCTCGATTCCGCAACCCTTCGGCAAAACATTGTAAGAGCACTCGGGGTGTCTTGCCAATAGTTACCCCGCCACCATCACTTCTTCCTCACTTTTATATTGTTCCTCTTTCCTTTTTTTCTTCTTCTCTCTTTTAACACTCTGATTATATGATTGCACCAATGTACAGTACCGACTGTTAATATTGATGATAAAGAAACATATCAACACACACACACACACACACATATATTTGCATATATATAAAGGATTTGAGAGATGAGGTTGATAATTAAAAGTCTGCAGTGTTATTACACCAACATTTTAAAATTGATCCTTGATGTTATATTTTCATTTTCTTGATAATCATTACAACAATTTGTACATATCGTTTGCTTCTGAAGTTGATGATAATAATAATAATAATAATGATAATAATAAATAATAATAGTGATAATGATGATGAAGAATGCTCAACAACAAAATGCAGAGTTGATGAGGAGGGCAAGAGATATAGCTGTGTATATAGACAGTGTGCGCGATGGTCTTTTGCCAGCTGTTACCCGAATGCCATTTCAGAAACTCCAAGAAAGAGAACAGCATATATATGTGTAAATATATATATATATATATGTATGTATGTATGTATGTATAAAAAAAAAAAGGAAAAAAAAATAAAGAAGGAAACGAAGGTGGCGTGTTTGGCCGATACCTAAATACCCTGACTCTCGTTCAAGAGAAATAAAGACAGCAAGAACTA
>CAJUYH010000121.1:90516-123860 GCA_910591685.1 Galerucella tenella | reverse complement strand
AAAAAAAAAAAATTAATTTCAAATACTTGTTTTGTCCAACAATAACAATTTTCAATTTTGATTTTATACCACTGAAAAATGAGATGGATTGGAATAATGCAATGGGAACTATAATTTTTTATTTTTTCTTGCCACATGCAATGAACGAAAATTGAATCGCGTGACATGCTTTCATATTCTTTTATTAACATATACCACTATTTTTGAGAAATGAAAGGGAAATAATGTAATTGGAAATTTTATGATATGACATCGTGAAAAAAACAAAATTACTTACTTACACACTGTTTATTGTACAACAGTATCAATTCTTGCCAATGGGATCTCTTCGTACTCGGGAGGATATTGACATTTTACCGTCATAATATTCAGGTAATGTATCTCATACTTCATATTAAATATCGATCTGTCGTTTTGTGCAATATGTTGTGGAATATTATTCCAAGATAACAAAATTATAGAACAATAATTAGATTTTATTGTAGCGATATTATATTATATTATATTTTCGCAAATCAGTTATGATTCAGTGAAAAATTTATAGAATTATTAAAATCCATAGACTAAATATTTCTCCTAATTCCAAAAAATTGTCTATTTTCGTCTGATGTAATATCGGAAATTAATATTCAAACGTAACAAAAGACGCGAGAGCAGTCCGAAAATAAATGGCAATGTAAATTGTGATAAGAAGATAAGACTGCAAATTAAAAGTGAAATTCAAATGTGTATTGAAACTTAATCGTTGTGTGGTCATGTAAAATGACCATTTTCATACCAGACGTTGCAGAACTTACTTTCATGAAGATGAAGTCACAATGCATATAATTAACCTAACATTAAAATGAATTGGCGGATCATAAAAAATAATTGGATGTGTCATATTAATCAACAATGGTAGTACTAACTGAACGAACATTCACGTGCAAGCAGTATTTCAATTAAATTTTGACCAAGACGAAACAAATAATTTCGCAGGCAGAAAACAAAAAGTACCGACCATAAAGTTAAAATATTTTTAATTTGCCATTAGTTTTTTTTATCGATGCTACTTTTATTTTCTGATACAAAATGTATATACATAGTGTATTCAATGAATACAACAATTAATGCATCAAGAAAAACATAATAATATAGACATAATATCGAGGAACAAATTCTAAGAATTATTTCATATCACTGTCATTAAAACATTGGATGGATTTTATTTCGTTATTTATATAATTTATATCTTTATATTTATATTTTATTGTTGATTACTAAAATTATTTATTTTACTTACGAACAAATAGATATTCATTCCTCTATAAAACATACTAATCACATTCACACCACACATTGCCTACCATTATCCCCCATAACTATATTTATATATTTATATATATTTCTATTATTTTATTTCCAATCATATTTTCTAATCTCATCATTCACACACATTTACATATACATATACATAGAAATAAAAGAATACTAAAAAATAATTCACTCTATAACTTGATAAAGTATTCAATCACGAGAAGAAAAAAAAATATATATATATTAGAAAAAAAAAATTGTATTTTTGTTTGTCCGGTTCTAACAATAAATTTGTAAATACATGTACGGTGAGATATTAAAAAAAAAGATTCTTTACATCGAGTCTCTTGTCCCAACGTTGGCCTGGATAAATGAACAAATAAACCCTTTGACGAAAAAATAGACGAAAAAGAAATATATATAAATAGACATCAAACCTTGTACGAGGTAAAATATCGAGAGATGTTAGTTAATATTGCCTAATTGTAACGTGTGTGTGTGTGTGTGTGTGTGCTTCGGTGTGTGTGTGCGTGGAGTGCAACGTAAATGACACCCACACACATGTGTTTGACCCATGCCCTTCTATTCTTCCTTGGCTTTTGACGAAGGACAAAATATTATTCAATAGCTGTGGTGTTCACAGCTATTATTAGTTCTTCTTATAGCCATAAGAGTTGATAGCTGCGATAAAAATCATATACATCAAACAGGAGAAAAAAAACCATAAATAAAACGTAATGCAAATTGAAAATATAATATTTTGTTTTTATGCATTGAAAGAAGTTTTTTTCTTACCGTCATATTCCTGATCGCACTTCAACAATAATTCTAGCCACTGGTTTCCAGTTACACGGGGAATTGTTAATGTACCACCATAGCATTCAGGTAAATTCTTTGGTGACATGTATTGATGTAGAGATTTGCGGTCAGTTCCATGGAAAATGATCTATAAATAGTGAAATAAAAAAAAATTCGACAAATTATAAGAATAATAGATTGTTAATATGTATGTTGTTGATTTTTTTTTGTTTATTTTGATTATTCTACTTACACGATCCTTCAGTTTGGCTCTGAGGAATGGTTTGAAGAGGGCAAATACCATATTAAATACGTATGGCTGATTGACAATGTGAATATTTTTAATTCGCAGTGGTACAGCGTCCTGCAGCCAATCAACAATTCTTTTAGCAAATGGCGGTGTAAATTGCCATGTTTGTTGTAAACTTAAACCGTCCATATCGAATATAACAACAGCACCAGCTATTTGTGATGTTGGCTCCAACATTGCCGCTTCCAAATACAATACGCAACCTTTGAATACTTCATCCAAACTCACTTTATTGTGCTTCCATTTTTTTCCAAGTTCAATTATTAATATACGTCGGCCGTGTTGATCACGATTTGGCAAAACAGTCAAGATATTGTGATCAAAAATATTTTTTTCACGGCTTGGTTTTAAACCATCGTAAACATTTGCATGTTTAACTTTAAATGCGTAATATTCTTTTACGAGTTTGCGCGCAGATTCGGGATAATATTTAGCTGGTCGTAGAAATCTTATTAGCCAAGCTTCATTGTCTAGTGGACACTTTAAATCTTTCTCCTCTGAAAACAAAATATAATAAAATGTTTATTGCTTTGCGGGAAATTATTTAATAGGTCTACTGCATAGTTTGGACTCGAGTTTGCATCTCTTTTCATCACGTAGTGATGAAAGTTTATTGTTGTCAATTAAAACATAGTATATTTTTAGGGTAATTTGTTGGTTATATAATTTGTAAGACTTAATTTCGATCGAATCTTCGAAAGAGTTATTGAAATATATTGAAAAATGTGAGTTTTGTTAATGGCGGCTTTGACAATGTTGATGATAATGTTGTTGTTTTTTGAAAATACTACAAACAGTCAGAAGAAATAATAAGCTCTCGTTATTTTTGCAAATTTCAAATGTACATTTTCCGTGTGAATATTACGCAAACTTCATACAATAAAATAATGCTTATCCTCACTATGTATATTTGAAATCTATACAAATTTCAATAAACCATAATGAATTTAATAATAATATTATCACACTGATTAATCATTTTGCGCTTTTAATAGTGAATTGGCCAACGGATGATCAAAAAATTTTCGTTCAAATTCAAAACACAATTTTTCACATGCCTAAACTTCATAAAAAAAACTAACGAATCTTTCACATCACTAAATGTAACGTCTCATAATACTTTCATGAATTTCGCATCATAAAAAACATGACATCTATCAAAATTCACTGTCTGTTCCAATACTTTTATATCATATCACTACATGATGTAAAGAAAAAAAAAATAATAATAATAAAAATTGATATTTTTATAGGTAGAAACTTCATCGCCACCTTTCTTCTGTTTATTCTTTCACTTACGTTTAAGCAATTCCCGCAATTCCGCAACTGCCTGTCGTTGAAGCTCTGGTGTCTCTCGCAATTCCCTCTTGGCAACTTCTTGCAACTCAGCTGATGGTGGTCCAAGTTCAAATTGAAGAACAAATTCTCCAAGTTTGATGGACGGCATTGGATCCATGTCCGTCAACATAGTTTCTGCAATATCAATCAACGAATAAAGCCTGTAACTTTTTAACAATTTCTTTTGATTAATTAAAACAATGCAAACTAATGTATAATTGTATAAAATATTTGTGTCAATATATTGCAGACATGTTATTTATTAGCAAACTGCTAAGTCAAACCCATGAAAGCAGACTGTGTTGCGTGTCCATCAACACAAACTTTATCTTCGTGTATACATGTACACATAGAATATACAAAGAATTATCGTTGACTCATTTCAAGTGTGGCAAAATGCGATTACCAACACTGTGGGATATATTTACACATATATATGTATATATGAGTGGATAAAAATATATAGAAATGTGAGTGGACATACGTCCGCTGGCGGATAGCGCAGCTGATTATTTCTTTCATATGACGTCGGTTGTGTTAATGTCATTTGGAATCCAATTCAATACGTGGACATTTAAAAAATTCTTTATGTCTACAATAATAAATTATTGCTGATATCCCAATTGTGTATTTAGTATTTGTAGTAGCAATTTGTAGAAGAAGGAGAAGATTATTGAACAAAAATAAAATAAAATAAAAATTAACGAATTGATAAATTTAAATGTATGAATAATTCAAAAATATATTTATGATTATTTTATTAGTTGAAAAAAATGATTTTGAAATAGTGAATTGTATGAATTATATACATTGAAATGTGAGCTGTAATAATATTTTTTTATTGTTGATCATTTGAATACAATTGTTAGGGGGTTTAAGTGCGCTCAGGCATATCCTTGTATTTATTTATTTATTTTTTGTTTAATATTTGTCAAGATGATAGTGGGTAATTTCTCGCTTTTTTTTCGTGGAATACATATTCGTGATGACGTAATATTTTGCACTAGTGGAAATTATACAATTTGTATTTGAAGGTTAGTTGGACCGCGGATTTTTTTCAATTGCAATTTTTTATGCATCTTGAAATTAGCATATTGAAATATTTATTCCACTGCGGAAATTTAATTTATTATTCCAGTTTGTTTTATTTTCTTAATATTTGCATTAAAATCCCGATGACTTTGAATATATATAAAGTCAAGGTTGATAATAATTGCTTATGCAGTTTTGTTTACATATATTTATATAGATGACTTACGTCACATGTTTGTACTCAATGAAAATGATAACACCATATTCCGAAAGAGGAAATTGTGGAGGGAAAACAACAATTAGCAAAATTTGATCTTGCACAAAATTTTTATTCGTTTTTTCTGCAAATTTTTCGAATAGCGGGGGTTGTTTTTTATTTTTATTTATAATTTTTCTCAAATATTTTGAGAAGTTTTGCAGCCATTCTATTCATATGTTTAGATTCATGACATCATTGTTTAATAATAAAATAAAAATTTTAATTTATAAGTTTCATAAATTTTTCAGAAAATGTAATTTTTTTTTGAAAAATAGGTATTTATATTTCGTGAATTATTATGAGTATTTTCTTTAAATATTTCCACTTTTATTTTATGTTCAAACCTTTGAACCATAATGATAAACAGAAACATCATCTTTTTCTATATTTGTTTTTAAAAATTCTTAATAATATATTTTGCATGATTTGCGAGTGTAAGCATAAATATTTTTAGCTTAGTGAATCACTGGCGGTAAAAAATATTTTAAAAACATAATTTCATTTTACAATGACTGGATTTTTTTGTAAGCAATGAAAAATGTCCAATACAGTACATGACGACATCGGAATTCTCAAAATTGATAAATTAAATTGAAAATAAATAATGTATATGACATGAAAATTTATATCTGACTTTAGACTCATAATCATAATTTCAAAATACTCCAGAATACCTTGTTTTATGAATAATGGATCCACAAGATAAAATTTATATGAATGGGTGACTCAAGTCTTTTATTTCAGACCCTTACTTTAATCACCAAAGATACGTTGTAATAAAATGTTCACTCTGCACCCAAAGAACGATCGAATGCAATTCAATGGAATCCAACTGATAATGAACATAAACTGTGTGAACATAAATATAAATGAACATAAATATTTTATCACCTTGTAATAAATATTTTTTGCTTTTTTAAAGTGAAATGACTACATAAATATTTTGTGACTTTGCACTGAATTATTGGACATATTATCGGATATATAAATAAATAAATAGATGAATTCAATCTATCCATTTTATTTTTCATTTTGGAAAAACAAATAATTCTCATACAACCATATAAATAATATTTTCATATTCATTTGATTAATTATCAATTTCCAGCAATTTAACAAATTAATTTTTCTTATGGCCTTTGGTTATATGCAATATTGGAAATGGCTGTGCAACACAATACGTCCTCATCATTCCAGCCTCAATTAATTTCATGATTGCATTTCACAATATACAATGTGAATTGTTCAATAATTTTTTTTTTTTATATTTCCCGTATCCTCCCATAACTATTTTCTCAATCGCGACGATTTAGGATGGTGAATATGAATATCTAATAATCAGCTATGAATGTTTTCATTGCGACATATTGAATTATTTAACATGGTACGGTATAGCTCCACTAATTTTTAATTTGTTAAACTGATTTATTACACGGTTAATATTTAAAATTCATATATAATAACAGATTGTTCAAAAACAAATGGAGCCGAGTCGAAAAAAAATCTCCCAATTGTTTTCGCCGCTCTATCGATATCAATATGCATTTTTCATCCACTTCACGTGTTAATAATCGAATATATACAGCAGTAACTTCCGAGTAATGCTATCGTCCTCATGACTCTATTGAATAATTCACTGAATAAGTATCAACAGGGAAAGTTCATTAATTAAACAAAAACAGAACAAAAAATAAATGTCAAGTATATAAAAGAAAATGTAATTGAATAAATTTATTGTCTAGTAAAGAAATAATTTGAAAATGCAGTTATAGTTAATGTGTGGCAATACTTTTACTGCTATTCTAGCATATGAAAGTGCATTCATGGGTGCTCATCTGCATCCACAAGTTACTTGCATTTGCGCAAGTATTTCGAGGGCGTTTCATAGAGAATTCCGGTGCATCGATAGCACGCAATCCTAACCATCCAACACATACGCATTTACATATATATATATATACGTATGTATCTATGTATATAAATTGTAATATACGTCCAAAATAAGAATAATCTTTTGTAACAATATGAATATGTGTTTGACATACATAAATTACCATTTCAATTATTAATTCACCATTCAATCTAAATATACATACAAATATATACAGATAAATTGATGATGAAATGTCGGTGGTAGTTTATAAATTTTATTCATTTTTCCCAATTGATCAGTATGAATAAAACATTAGATAAAATTAGTCTCCATATTTCTCAACTATTTTATTTCACCCTCATTTTTTGCATGGCATTATTCCACGTCATTATAATTAATACACTGACTTATTTATCAATCGCATAATCTATAGAGAGAGATTAATTTAACTTTTTTTTTTTTTTTTTCCTTTAATATTTCGCAGTGTCATGAGTGCGCATGAAAGAGAACAAACAATAATAAGAATGTTATATAGCAGAAAATTATTGATCAATGTGCAAGGTTTAAAATAATTGAAATAAAAAAAATAATGTGAATATGTATAAATGTATCTTTTTTTTTTGTAATTACAAAAAACACAATTATTGTCAATACTGACCTTGAATTATATCTACTTCTCTGTATTTTTTTTATTTATGTTTGTCAATTTTTTTTTGTTCCGTTATTATTGTTTGTCTATGTAGAAAGATATATCGGCTTATTTTTCCATTTATTTCATGTATACATGGCAAACGTATGGTATTATGAGCCCATTCACATCAATCAATACATGTTGATATATATTCATATGTGAATATAAAAATAAAAAGATGAAGAAACACACATTGCTTAGCTGAAACATGTGCACACGCACGTGTAAGGACGTCTGTGATAGGTATAGCAAAATGAAAAAAAAAAAAAGAACTAAAAAAGAAGCGGAGAAAAAAAATAACGATCGGGCGATTGTCGTTGCGCAACATTCTACCAACAAACTATTGCTTCGCAAGCATTAATTTTGCATTCAATTTTTTTTTTACTCCGTCCTCTTTTTTTTTTTATTATTACGTATGTGCGCGTAATTTAATAAATGAATAAAAAATGAATAGCTGAGTTAATTAACCGATGATTGGAAAATTATAATTCAATATCGTATCTCAAAATAGCGTGAAATGATAAAAACATTTTTGTGTCTATCAATGGTCCTCAATATGAATTTGGCAATAAAAATTCTTCCGATACAATATTAAAGTTGTATATTGTGCGTTTGATTAATTATATACATAGAACGTTTTATCATGACAATTGCGCATGGTTTTTCAATTCATCGATATGAACAAAAAAAAAAACAAAACGATAATGCAAAAAATTTACTCGTTGAAGGCCAACGCCATCATCTTTTATATTTTTCTTATTTTTATTGTTCAATTTTTCATTTTATTTTCTCACAACTCGCTTGTGCTCTGTTGTATACAATCAACGTGTGTTCTTCATTACAAATACATAAACAAAATGAGAGTGAGAGTGAGCAAGAGAAGAAGAGTACACACTGTATGCGTGTGTGTGTGTGTGTGTGTGTGTGCGAGAGAGAATTGAAGGTGTTTTAAAAACAAGGTGGAACTCATGTCCTTTATATTTTTTCTGTTTTTTTTTTTTTTTTGGATTAAAGTCATTAATTATTTTTCGAGCTGAGCAGTCTATTCCAAAACAAATAGACCTACATATGTTCGAGTGTGAGCGTATTTATGTGCATTGAAATTAGATACATGATTTAGTGATATTCGAATTTCAGAGGAGCATCTGGCTCATGCGAAACAGCAAAAGCTATTTCCCAATCGACCGCTCTTGGTTTTTTCACCGCTGGATTAAAATTCACCAACTAAACTGATTATACTCTATGTAGTTATATTTATACACTGTATATCATGTTTATATCAAATATAATAATTTAATAATTTATTACAATGGCGAATTTTCAACTAAAAGTTTGAAACAAAAAAAAAGACGAAAAAATTACGAAAAATACAATTTTATCTTTTCATATTTGAATTGAAAATGCAATATTGAATATTAAAATACATTGTTGAAATCAATTGTTATTGTTTCACTGAACAATTGATCATTGTTTCTTCTGTATAGCTTCGCTCTTTGCAGATGTAGATATATGTGTATATGTTTTCTACATTGATCCAAATAAAATACACGTTGCTTCAAGCATATTTACGCTCTTTCTATATTTATGAACCAACCCTTTGTTATTATTTCTTTTTTTTTTTGTTTTCATAACACTCCCTTTCCCTGTCTGTACACAATCTCTTGTTATGTATTAAATCCAATTAATAAAGCGCATATGATGTATAATGACTCGTTAGTTTTTCATTTCTGTATGGGAAGTCAATAAATTTTACAGTTTAATTTATTTCATTTTAATTCATTATTTTCCCCAACTATCTTTACATATATATATATATATATATATAATTTTTTATGTATTAAAAACATTGAAATATAATAAATTGTGTATTAGATATTAAGAGTTTGTGTGTCAACGATTTAGTGAGGTTTAGTTCACGTTTTGTAGTTGTGTAGAACAAAAATATTGATAAAATTGTCAACGTCATTTACGGTGAAAGAACATTACAAATGGTTGAGTCCCATACATATAATATTCATGTGTGCGCGCGTGTGTGTGTGTGTGTGTGTCGATATGTACAGATAAGCATTATGTATATTGTCAATATGACTCACTAAAATGATTGGAAACTATTTCGACAAGACTATGACGCGTTTCACAATTTTTTATCATATAATAATCAAACAAATCAATAATTAAAATATGTTGATTAATATTGAATGACCCTAGTTTTTACGAACTAAATTGTAAATTGCAAATACCATTCAACTCATAATAGAAACACATTGAAATGCAAATTATTCGGTCGAGCTGTTATAATAATGGCGATAAAATTTTTTTTATCTGAGATAGACAGAGTATCGTAGCTACTGATTGAAACTCATTTTTTCATCGATGAATTCGATAAAACATCATCGATTTTCTTACAATACTCAATTTTATATATGTTACAGGGTTTCATTATGATATTCAGGACGATAATAGAGGTCAAGTTGAATTTAAATACCTTGCTCTTTATTTTTATCATCAATAATAAATAAAATAATATATATTAATATTCAATATTGTTCTTTTTATACTCACTCTCAACGATGTAATCCATCTTTAATCTTTATCCTCTGTATTATATATTTCTTTTTCAAGTTTATCTACCTTTATTACTAGCAATATGAATGAAAATGAAATTTTAACGGATCAACAAAACTATGAGTGTAAGTATTTTCTTGGACTGTGGAAAAAGTGAACGGTTTTGTTGGATGGTTGGAAAGAAACTAAAATACTGATGTAACTGATGGATTTGATGTTGTGTTTTATATCTGTGGTTCTTTTCCCTTACTCCGTTTCAAGGCTTCATAACGACTTTATCCATCCATAAATATATATATATATATATGTATATACATGATATTTTCTCAGAAAATATGACAGAACTTCTCTTAGTAGATGGTTACTATTGTCTGTTTACATTCCCTATACTATTTTCCGCTGTCTGCTCGTCTCCGCTCATTGTATTATTGTGTATACATATACATGTATTTGATTGTGTGTACTTGTATTGCACATCGTGTCTTCTTATCATGAGTGTTATTTTATTGTCACTGCATGCTATATTGAAGTTGCTATTCATTGTCATGCAATATATGAGGAAGAAATTAAAAATAAATATGCAAATTTAACTGGCGAAGGGAATTATTTCACGAAATCAACTGTACGATAATTATTTGAAATTGTGTAAATCATTTTTATTTTTATTGTGAGATTACTTTGATATATGGAACTTTTCTGATAAATTCATTGCACTCTTATTTATCTATTTTATTTTTAATTTTTTTTTTAAATTGGTTATTGACATTATTTTACTGCGATTGATTGGGAATAGACAGTTTAATTCTTGCTTATATGTTCACAGTATCGTCAGTAATTATAGTATATCATGAGTGCAATTAGTAGGTCATTGTAATAAAATTAATTAATTGTTTTTTATTAATTTGTAATTTTATCTTCTGCGGTAGTAAAAAAGAGCGACTACTCTCGATTCCCGTAATCATAAACTGTCGGTAATTTTGATTATATTAATCAGTTATAGAGCCAATTTCATACAAAACAAACCATTTTTTATGATGGAAAAAAATATATTATTTTTCTCTGATTACACCATGAGATATTATAATCAGAATAAATCACAACATTGCTACATTCTTTATAAAATTATTGTTTAATGGAATTTCGTTCTACATTGTACATATCTAGGGGTGTACACAAAATGCCTAGTTTTAATATTGAATTGATCTATTCCTTCCAAACATTAAAATTTAATCATCATCTTTGAAACAATTTCCACTGTAGCTTCGTAAATAAACCGAAAAAAACCAATAATCTCTCGCTAAATATCAAAACTCAAAGCACATCTACAATTATACATCAATTATTAAGCCTCCGTACAAATGAAATTGATAAATAATCAAATAATCAAACGAAAATTTTATTTTTTTATCTTCAATCAATTCAAACATTTAACGATTGATGGATAATTCAGTAATTGTGACACACACTGTACATATA
Organism: Galerucella tenella; assembly: GCA_910591685.1. NCBI lineage: Eukaryota > Metazoa > Arthropoda > Insecta > Coleoptera > Chrysomelidae > Galerucella > Galerucella tenella. Next base: position 112,222 of record CAJUYH010000121.1, on the reverse strand, counting down.
CATGAGAATTGGGCTGTGAATAAGTATCATACATCATCACCTTGACCGATTATAGTGTGTGTATTGGTGTATGGACGTATATATATATATATATATATGCAAAGGGGCCAGTCGCATTGACGCGCCGGAATTATACGAAGACGACCTTGAAGTCAATGACTACAAGTCCAGTGAAACTTTCATATATGTAGAAGGGCAATGCACATATATATCTATATAAATATATATACAGTGGTTCATTCGACCAAAAACAAAATAAATGGAGTAATACATATGTGCAATACATAAACTATTATATATATGACGAAATCTCAAGTCCATAAGACAAATAGTCATAATAACTTTTCTCAAAACATTTTTGTCCAATCAATTTATTTTACTCACCAAATTTTTCTTTATCCTTTCGTTGATATATTTATTTTTATCTTCTTCTCTCTTCCTCACTTTCCTCTATCACTGTTATTATCAATTATCACTTTTTACAACGCTTATTAAATTTATTTCTACAGTAAAAAAAAAAATGTATCTATAAATGGCAATTAATTGCGGGGGCAAAGAAAAACAATACAAAAACAAAACGAGAAAATGTAGAGTGATAATAAAATCGATAAATTCAATTAATATTTACGAGTGAGTTGAAATATTGTGTGGTTACGATGTTCAAGAATTGTGAAATTAAAATAGTTGGAAATGTTGGGCACTAAAAAAAAAATATATATCCACAGTAAACCGAACACGAAGCAAAAGTGGATAAAACCAATGTCTCTCCTTTATAAACGAGAATGCGCTGGCGAAACATTTGAGCTCTGACCCTCAATAAGTCTCTACCTCCCCACTCGATAATATATATATATATATATACGATTGTACACACTATTTTTGCATTGACGATTGAAAATGTCACACATGTGTATCGCGCACGGATTATGTGACGCCTCTTTGAGAATATTGGCGAATAGAGAAGAGCGCCAGACAGTGTGAATGGTATAGAGTGAGAAGAGAAATCGACGCAGCGAAAAATTCATAGTGCAAAGTGGGGAAAGAAATAAAAGTAGATAAAATAAAGTGAAAACCACGTGGTCGATAGTTGACTGGTGACATGTGATAAAACAGGATCCAATATATGTAAAAGTAGGAGTGACAGAAAGGAGTGAAGCGCTTGGTCTTTGACAATGTCAACGCTAAGTTGAATGTTGACAGACAAACTATTACACTTTATGCCAATCATATTATTATTTGTTTACTTTAATACAATAATGTTGGATTAATGTCATGAGAAATTTCAATTATTATTAATTGACAGAGAGACGTGAAAAATATTGGTAAGTGGGGGATTATTTATTTGACAGGAATTGGGTGACGATAGTGAATTATGAAAATAATGTTTTGTTAGAGCTGACATTGGACATTACGCTGCACAAAATTAATTGAATTCTAAATAAACAATTGAATTTTATTTGAAGAGCTCTATTGGGTTTTGTATAAATTTTTATTTTATAAATTATTTTTTTTTTTTTGTGAATTATTATATTTTTCAGAATTTTCGGGTAATATTTTGAATAAATTTTTTAAGAAAATAATTTTGTTATTATTTATCGTTTAAATTTTTGGAGGATTGTGTGCATATTTAATGCAACTTTTTGCAAATCAGTTTTTAATTATTTATTGCGTTAATTCTGACAGTTTTTAGTGAGTAGAAATTTCTTTTAGTAATTATCATAAAGTTTTTTGGAAATTCTCGTTGATGCTCTTTCTGCCTGTCAAGAAATACCGAATGGTTTTCATTTTTTGTTTGAACTTTTGAAACATGGTGTTGTATTTCAACATAATTTTAAACTTAATTCCTAATATTTCAAACGAATATAGTAAAAGACAATAAAAAATTTTCGTCTGTTACAACATTTACTGTATAATGTCCCACTAACATTTTGGAAATAGTATAAACTATAAATTGCGAAAAACACAAATATACTCTTGTCTCAAAATAAATGTAATTGTGACATACAAATGCAATAATTAACTTCTTAACATCTTCATTTCAAATGTCAAGTGAAAATTGCCTAAATCAAACATAGCAACTCCAAAGAGTTATTTAATTATATAATTAATTATATACTGTTATATGTGTTCGAATTTTTATTAATATGTACAGTTATCGTAAACAACATAAATTATTTATGTTTCTATCGAAACTAATAATCTTTATACAGTAAAATTAATTAATTAATTGAATTTAAAAAAAAGTTACTAATATAATTAAATAGTTGAAGATGATTTTTCTTCCCATATCAATGTTAAACATTTTTCACATTTGTATTATGTATATTTCTCAGCTAGCCCATGACCTCCGACCCACCATTCGTCACAGACACAGATTTAGATTTATCTTTAATATTATAACTTGCATATTTTGCTCAGGTTCACATATTAATCATATTCATATATATAAATAGTAGTATTCCATTCACGTACGTCCAGCAAATAAGTAAAAACGATGAATATTATCATATACATATGAAAAAAATTAATCAGTACAATTTGTTTTTACCTTTCTTCTTCAACTAATTTAATTCTGATAATTCGGTAAAATACAATCTAATTATCAATTATATATTTTAATAAAAGTAAAATATTTAGTTTCGCTCATCAATATTTTTTCATATTGTTTATTAAAATTCACAATGTATCAATAACTGGAGTATAAAACTTGTTTGCGTTTTGAATAATACTGAACATAGATGAAGCAAAAAGTGCAATAAATAAAGAAAAAAAAAATAAAACAGAGGAGAACGAGGTTATGTCTTTTTTTGTGTACTGACATTATCACTACTTGTATTATTCTTATTATTATTATTATTATTATTATTATTATTAGCATAATATAATCATTTTCATTGTCATCATTATCATCATACGCGAGTATTTTCAAACTGTGACACGATGAAATATCCGAAGTCCGTGGGTCGAAATGAGGATGACAGAATGACATACCACTCATCGACATATTCCCTGTCTTGTCATCTATTTTTTTGTCTGTATGCCATCAATTGTTGGCTTTTATATAATATTTTCATTTTTTTTTTAATTTTTTTGAAAGTCCTTTCATCTCTTTTATTTCTTCCACTTCTCACTCGTAGATATAAACTTACTCTTTATATAATGCGAAAAAAGAAGAATAAGAATGTAAATAAAAAGGAAGCCAAAACAAAAAATAAGATGGAATTGAGTGAAAGGTGAATAATATTAAAGTACAACAAAATGAAAAATATATATTTTTTTTTTCATACTTTGATACTTTTTATTGCTATTAAAAAAATTATGGTATATCCACATGCACTTGTTATATTCAATTATATATTTTCGCTTATTATTTTGCTTTATAATAATAATATAATGTTATTGTGTGTTGGGTGAAGTGGGAGGATATTAAAAGTGGATGTAGAGCATGAAGAGAAGAGAGGAGAATAATGCGCAAGAAATTCGAAGCAAAATGGTTTAACTTGACTGCAAAGTCGGTGAAAATGGAATGAGAGGAAATATGAAAAAAGTTTTTCAATCTATCCCTCACCTCAAGCTCTCCACCACTTTATAATACCAAAGTACGTATTAAAGTGCGCAATGAAAAAATAAACCACAGTTATTTATTTGTAATTGTATTTTTTTTCTAAATGAATATACATAAGAATCTGCACGAGTTCATATCTAGTTAATGATTGATAATTGGAAATATATTCACTGGTAAGTATGTAATGTTACTGTCAATTCTAAAGTACTATAGCTAAATCTATCCATATATATATGTGCATATGTGCGTGTTTATACCGGTGGGAATTTTACCACGACAACGAATAAAATTGCTCAGTCGACACATACCTCGCACCCGGAAGTACACTATATAATTTAATACATATATATATATAATAAAATATTTTATTTCACTGGTATAAAATCTTGGGACGCATTATAAATTTTCTGTCTCACATCATTTTTTTTTATTCATTTATCTGTATTTGGAAATAGAAGAGATTTCTAATCCGACATTTTTTGTATACTCTAAAGGAAACTGAGATGAAATTGCAAGACGATTGTATTGCTTGAAAAAAAAAAAAAAAATTTGCCACACCTCTGATTTTAGATTTAGAAAATTGTAAAAACCATTTCCCACATAATAAAATTTTTATTCCGCTTTTATTATTATGTGAATACATACGTATATATATATATATATATTATTGTATTTGTAAATAGTGAAGTTATTTTTATTATAGTATTTATTACGCTTTTCAATTGGTGACATTTTATCATGCATGGTGATAAGAAAAAAAGTGAGACCGGTTACTTTCCAGAATTTGAAAGTATTGAATGAAAGAAATTTTTTTTTTTTTTTTATGACTTTAAATTCATCGATAAATAGTTGTATTAATTCAAATGTATTTTTTTAATTGTCATCCATTTAATTACAAATAATTGTAATTTCATAGAAAGTTGGACAAAAAAAAATTGATTAAACAGTGCGGTGAGTTTTGAAATAGAGAAATACATTTTTCGGGCATGCCAGTATATTAAGTAATGATCTTGTGTAAGTTCTATTTCTTTTTTTAAACACGAGCTTGATATATATTCAAGTTGAGTAATTGATAAAATAAGAAAAAACTTGAGTGACTGCATGAGTTAAAAACAAAATTCCATTAATATTCGATTTCATTCAATGTAACTCATGCACTTGCTTTATCATCACTCAGTTGAGTTGACTTCGCTCTCAACACCCATTTCATACGGAAATCCACAAATAAAAGGGAAAACAAAAAAAAAAGGCAAAGTGGGAATGATAAATTTTTAATGATGAAAAATGTTTACAGTGCACCATTAACATGAGTTAAACGTTTACCAGCAGTACAGTCAAATATTATTTTTAATTTTCAACCTCCATTCTCAACAGATATAAATACTTCTGTTTCAATTAATAAATTAAACCGCAGTGCTCAACTAGTTCCCAAGTATTATTTTATTTAATAAAAAATTGTTGGTGGTGTATGTATCATTAAATACGGTGAACTTCATACGTGACAGCACCAGTGGGAATAATTCTATTATATCCATAATTTATGTCCCCATTATACCAACAGAAAAAAAAAACTTTAACTTCAATTCTTTTCTATAATATACATACAATATTGTCTACACACTGCCTATATCTGTCTGTCTCTGTACATGTGTGTTGGTCGGTTGTGCACAACTTTCTCTATACTATTCGTGGCGGTAAAAATTGCAAATGCGGAAGGTACGGGTCTCCCTCTCTCACACACTCTCTCATTTTTATCTCTCACTGTCTCTCTTTCCTACACTACGTACAACATATAACACTCGTAACCGGCGTTCATTCCTTGTTGTATGTTTGTGCCACGCAGTGGTATATACACGTTCGCGCTAGAATATTATATTACGTGCACACAACAAAACACGCGTGTTTTCATGTAGATTAAAATACATACGTGATGATATTATAAATAGATAAATAAAAAAAATCACGATGATAAATAATAAAAACAGATATGTATATGGATTTTTGTAAAAGTTCAAGGAAATGTTTCTTTTAAAATTTTTTTATTATTATATTTTTTAATAATTCTTCATTTGTTGTTGAATAATAAACAAGTTTAAATATAATAACATCTATTCGACATTGTATTGAAGAGGTTTGTTAGTGAAAGTATCTGTGCCCTGTGTATATGGATGCAACAGGCTGACCCTGACCACATTTCGCAATTCATTCTCTTATATATATATATATATATATATATGTGTGTGTTTGTATCTGTATGTATATATATATATATATATATTTATTTATTTATTTATTTATTTATTTATGGGTATTTGTGAGCAATGTGTACATTATCCAATGTGGCCAATATCACGAGTCAAAAAGCCAATCAGCGAAGGACAACATGTCACTTCTTGTGTTTGAAATAAAAAAAAATAAATATAAATAAATGGATGAATGAATAAATAAATGATGGATAAGTATCTCAACAATTTATTATAAAATTGTACAATGCTATGTTCTTTGCATTGTAGAGATTCTAGAAATTTTTATTTTTTTATTTTTTTCACGCATACCAATGTTACAAATGAATTATAGTCATGTTAATGAATTTTTATGATGAGAAAATGACGTAAAAGATAAATTTTGGTATTGGTAAAATGGAAATGAACATGTGATAGTGTAAGGAGTGCATTCATGTAAACGTACACGCAAGTGTTTGTGATATGACGTTTCGCAAAGTAAGAGGCAATCGCGTCGGTGCCTTTGGTGTTGGTGCTGCTGTTGCTGTTGCTGTTGAGGCCATTGATATGTGCGATTAGCAACAGCAATATACAATATATAAAATATAGTGCAGTTGCGTGTTAAACTTCAAGTTAGTTGCATCATATATACTTTCAATTTTTGGAATAAAAAAAAAAAAGGAAATTGTGTTTATATACAGTGTGTATCAGAATTATCAGTCAGTGAAAATTTTTAGCTGTCAATTATTGATAGTAGCTGGAAATTGTAATTGAATTTTTAATAGAAAATGAAATATGAATAGATAACAAAATTTACATTATATGAACATTAAAGAGTACAACGTTTTTCAAAGTATGTTTAATACTGTTACAGTTATTTTTACTTACCTATAAATAATTCAATATATTTGAGTGAAAATATTTATGTATAGAATTTTTTTGATGTTCATATATTTATTTCATATCAACGTTTCAGTATGGTTTCTGTATACCGCTTTTTGTATTGCGTTTTTTTGTATAAAATTTTATTTATATAGTATGGATAATTAGTAAATTAGAAATGAGAATAATGCTGCGAAATATTAATTGGATATTTGCTTCAAAACAAAAAAAAAATCATAAAATTTGAATCACTTTTAGCAATAAAATGAAATGAGAGATTGCGATGGGGAATAAATTAATCTACTTACTATTTATATCAAATTCGATAATTCTGATACAGTTGGTATATATACATACATAAATATACATAAAAATAACAATTTTCCTCATCAGTATTCGTTAACTTTTCGATTTTATGTTTGTGTCTTTTAAATTTCTTCAAAAACACAAAATATATATATTTCTATTTATCATTTATTTTCTTATTCATTTTTTTGTTTATTTGTTCGGCGATTACGTTAAAGAATAATAAAAAATCGTATCTGTTATGTCTTCCAAGTTCCATTCATGTCTAGACACATTTAGCTATTTGTAATTTTATCCATTTATCGATTTATTCTATTTTTGCGCTGATTCATTTTACTTTTTTTATTCATTCATTTATAAAGATATTTATTTATTTTTTTCATAATTGTATCATATCGTTTTTGTCGAACGCATTGCCTAGTCATCCATTCACCTAAAGAATATTTGTTTTTGCTTGATATTGACGATAGTAAGCCAATATTTATTTGTATTCATCATTCTGATTTTACTCTTGCCACGCACGTTTCAAGTTGTTTTAATAATGTTTTACATTTCCATATTGACATTTTATATTTATATATATGCAGTACAATTCACATAATCACTTATTGATAGTACATATAATAAATGTGAATATGTAAATATATTATACGATATTGAATTTGTCGTTAACTTCTTTTTAACAAGAGGTACAATATTGAATGCAATCAAATTTTTTGTTTTGTCTTGCACGTTACATAAATTATATTTTATTCTGTAGGTTTCAACTATGTCTGTGGCTATTTTATTTACAATATGGCAATATGTTCAAGTGCAAATGTAATCAGATAAAAGATATAAGTAATATTGTATTTTATTGATTTGGTTGGAGAGGAATACGCACTTTAGACATTTAAAAATGTACTGGTTTCAAATAATTGCTTCTAATGTGTTTATTGAAGAACTTGAATTGAAATTTTTTTTGCAATCTCAATATTTAATTTAAATTGATAATTTGAAAAAATATTCCATGTTTGTATTGAAGATAAACGATAGGAATAAAACAAAAAATGGCTATAACCAAAACTAGATAAATAATATGATTGATATTATTTTTACAGGTGTCAGAATTGAGTTTTTTCTCAGCAAAATGAGAAATAAATTTACTTTTTGAATGTTCCGATCTGCAAATTTACTTTTATATTCAGTATCGTGAATTGAAGTACATGTAAATATATTTCTTTTATGGTATTTACCATTTTCTTGCAATTTTCGTCCGACAATTTTCCATCCAAGTTGCTATATTTACACGCTATATTAACCGACATTGCTGCGAATTGCATCACTCAGTTAATCATGAGTTCGTGTAATCTCGGCCTCGTTGTAGAGAGTCACTTCACCACGTTTTTTATTCCATCATCCTCATAACTTTTTCTCTTTCTCTTTTTTTTTTTTTTTTTTTTTTCTATACAATAAATTTTCTTTATACTCATATATACGTACATATATCTATTACATATTCTATCACTCTTGTATTTTGGTAGAAGGTAAAAAGATTTTTGCGGTGAAGAAACATGATTGAAAAAGTTCCCCTCTTTTTTTAATCCATGTATTATTATTTTTTTATTTTTTTTTCATTTTCATAGATACTCAGAGAATGTTGCAATAGATCATTGAATAATTTGTGCGGTCGACAAATTGTATTCAGACGTGTATATATTTATGTTAACTTTTTTTTTTCTCGTAAATTATTTCTAGGTATTGCGTAATACATAATTAGACATTTGATATTTAATAGAACTAATTTCGTTTGTATAATTGCAGTAAAGGAGGTTGAGTTATTAATATTCGTATAAGTACATGTTTAATCTCATGAAGTATTTACGTTTTCAATGCAATTTTTAATATTTTTTTTTTCTGTAATTTATATTTTGCAAAATTTTTTCAGGTATGTCGGTTTTTACTTTAAAAATAATGAATAGCCATCAATCAAAATGAATAATCAATCATTTATTTATTCATTATTTATCAATTGAGAATAAACAATTGAATAAATCAAATTCAAAATTATCCAAATTGATGAATTTATGTCAGAAAAATTTTCCCAATCAATGTCCCAAAAAAATTCATATATATTTCAATAATACATTTCTACCATAGAGTAAAAGTAGATATCGATTAATTTGAGTGGCGAAGTGTGCGTGTTTGTTTGATAACATATCAAAAATAATTGATCATAAATATATGTGATGATATTGCTACTAATTATTGTTTCGTATTTGATGTATTATGCGATAAGATGGATTAATTTATGATATACTATTGGAGTTTATATTCCTCGATACATTTGAAAAACTAACACGCAAGTCAAATTAATGCCCAATACGTAATTATTTATTCGTTCAATTGCAGTCGGGATTGTCTCATGTCATCAACAACATTGTACAGTGATCGTTAATTATAGCACAAGTACGTGAATGAATAAATAAAACGAAGAATAATTTTAATGACTAAATAAAAAATGAAAAAGATATTGGCTATAATTGCATTTGTAATTGCATGTTATTGTGGTGTTTTAATAAATATTGCTAAATATCGACTCAATTCAACGTAGCTTTTAGAAAGACGCGATTGGTAATAGTTGTGGTAGTGGTAGACAAGAGAACGGAAACAGGAGAATTTATTGCAGTTGGAAATATATTCATTTTATTTCACTTTGTCGTTGAACTCGAGAGAACGCGCATTTGCGTTTTTAAAACAACATTGTCGCTTCATTGTTTCATCGTCGTATTATTTTATTGTGTATATAAATAGATATTAGAGGTTCGCACGCACAATTGCCCGATATAAACTCTCTATTGAAAAAAAAAAAATGTGCGTGTTCGAAGTAATATAACAATAAAAAATAATTTTTTGTCATGTATATTTTTTTTTATTTTTCAAGAAAGACGACTACTTTTGCGTTTCCTCTTCTCTTTATTTCTGCTTAATTCATAGCAAACATGGAGGAAATAGACACGGAGGTGTTGCGAATGAAGAACGATGAGAATTTGATCAGGAGTCATGAACACGTCGCGTCACGAAAACCAAAAATGGATGAAAATAATACGAAAATTAATTCGGAAAATTACAATAAAAAAGACGGGTAAATATTTGATATTGAATTAAATTGATTTGACAATAAATTGTTGTAATGATTTTTTTCTTTCTCTTTTGATACTTTAGAGTAATAAATATTGACGGTACGTTGACAGATAGTAGGAAGACAAATCAAGACAAGAGTAATATTGATAAAGTGTGGAAATCATTAGTTAGATGTAATGATAATAAGGACAGTAATGATGGTGAGACAGATGAGGTGGAGAAAGTGACAAATGAAATTGCAACGACGATAATTGATGCGAATTTGGAGTCCGATGAAAATATAAAAAGCGACGATGAGGAGCTCGACCTGGACCTGGCGGACCCACCGCCCGAGGTGATGGAGTATGCTAAGCGTGAACTCGGTGAAACGGATGAGGTCAAGTGTCAGACACTGGAAGAGCTTCGCGACATGATATACGGTAATTATTATACCACACTAAAGTAACCACAACTGCAATTTTACTTGCATCTATACTATGTACATACATATATATATATATATTTATATATCTACAAATGTATTTATAGTTGCCCTAAAATGGTTTATTACACACATACACAATTAAATTCAGTAATTTTATTTTGTAAAATATATTTCGCGAATGTTATTGTGACAAAGAGGAAAGCAAAATTTATTCTATTTAAATTTAAATTTATTCGATTTAATTGAAGTGAGTATATGTATCCTGTAGGCTCTAAAATCGACGGTTAATAAATTATTCTTAACGTATTTATGCGATGGTCTGTATTCGATATCATTCTTGGTAATGACAAGTTTACATTTTGAGCATTTTAATAATTTGCAGTCGCGTCATTAGGAAATTGGAAAATAGTGGGTGATAAATTTCAATATCAAAATTGTGTTGATAATTCCGAATCAGTATCACGGTATTCTTTATAAAAAATACGAGCAATTTCGAATTGTATCATTATCGTTTTTTTTTTTTTGTGATTTTCATTAGTTATGATGCAAACAAATTGAATTTATTCTGCATTGAATATATGAGAGGGGGATTTATTTAAAGATTCAGGTATATCAATGATTATTCATTTAGTTGTCATAGTGTTTGATAATTTCCAAGTTATAAATATCCAATGAATAGTCAGGCAAAGATCTACCAAATATCAATAAGATATTTAATCAATGATCATATTTGATAGAATAAAAATAATAATTTTATTTCGCAAAAATGAATTGTAGCGGTTTAAATTCTTTGAAGTATTCTTAAATATTTTGGCAAAAATAGAAATTTAATGAATAGAAATAAATTGATGTGTACTGTAATACCTACATGCAAATGGTATTTTACAGATTGAGACTCATTTTTCCCATTGTTCTCCGTCCATTTTTCCCTGTGTTTTAGTAGATTTCATTCAATTTATAATTGCGAAAATTATCGATAGCTCATTTGAACTATATACATTTCCAGTTGCTTTGATCAATTAATTTATGATATATTGCGCGGAAAAATCATTCTGTAGATAGTAAGGCATCCACTCGTTTTAATTAAATTACCATTTCCCAATTAAAAAAGAAAATATTCCAATCGAAAAAATCATTATCACGAATAAGGAAATAAATTAAATATTAAATATTAACAGGATAATAGAATAAAAACGCTGATATTTTTGGACTTGCTTAGATACATATATTTTCATTCAAATAAATTGCAAAATAAATAAAGAAAAGAAAAACAAAGCATTATTGACTGTAAAATATTTGCCAATATTCAAATATATGTTAAGAATTAACATAGCGAAACTTGTCTCCTCTCTTTGACGTAACAGTAGTGTCAATATAAATCAATCGATCGGCAGAAAGAGGCGAGTGTAATCCACATCGTATGGACGACGCCTTCCTCATCAGGTTTCTACGAGCGCGCAATTTCAATGTAAATCGAGCACATCGTTTGGTGAGTCAATTTAAATATTTTTATTATATGAATTATATAAATACGTATTGTATTTTTATATGTGCAATTTTAGTTTATTCCTATATTAATACATTTTTATTTATTTATTTTTTGGTTCTTCAAACTCTTTTAAATTTAAAAATTTGCATGTAACAATACAATGATATATTGCAAAATATTTATTTAATCAGTTATATACGAAAATATATTGATTGAAGATATCGAAAAAATTGCATAACAATTCACCAAGGTCAATCAATTGTTTGACAAGAATTTTTTCAATTTTAATAAAATATTTTTTATCACGTCATTCGCACGCTCTCGCTTTACATGTCACATTATCCAAGTGAATTGCGAGATAAAGCGTAAGAGAAAAAGATATATAAAATTTTCCTGTTATCCAACTGCATGTACTTTAGTTGCAGGACAATTTCTTTCATTAGAATGTCGTATACAAGGACGTTATCATTGAATAATCCTCCATCATTTTATTCCGCTCTCGATAAATTACTGCACAATGAATAATCAATCGTATGAATTTCATTTAATATAGTGGCTTTGAAGAGCGAACGGAAATAAATGAAAAAAATAAGTGATAAAAAATAAAAATGATCGGTCAAAGCAGTTTCTTGTTTTTCTTCGTTTCATTCTTTTTTTTGCACGTTCTTACAATCAGAGATCGTGAATTAAAATTTCTCGATATCCTTCACAATCGTATAAATTAAAATACCAGGTCATCAAGACTGATAATTCAACATCAAATGAATTAAATAAGTAGAGAAATATTATTTATCATATAATATGTATATATAAATTTTTTTTTTTTTCGTAGGTTGTGAGATATTATGAATTCAAAGAGGGTCATCCTGATATTCATAAAAATGTTAATCCATTGAAAATGCAGCACATTGGCGAAGATGATGTAATGACTGTTCCGGGATATCGAACACAATGTGGACGTAGATTAATGATTTATCGTATGGGTAATTGGGATCCGAAAAAATATGGAATTGAAGAGATATTCAAGGCAACTGTTATCATCCTTGAACTCGGTACATTGGAACCACGAGCTCAAGTTCTTGGCGGTGTTGTTATATTTGACCTTCAGAATATCGCAATGGCGCACGCGTGGAGTATTACACCTCAGGTATATGTATATACATCTATTTAAATAAATTAATTATATATAAATAAAATATATAGATAGATTAATTGAAATGAAAAGGAAGTATGTGAAAGTTGATATTGAAATTGAATCAGTCGAGTGGTGATATTTTATGGATTTTTGTTTAAGTCAATTTTTTCACTATTATTCATTATTATTATTATTATTATTATTATTTTTTTTTTTTTCGGTTTCAAGGTATAAATCATGGCAATGATATCAAGAATTTGATATTGGGATTGAGCGACCATAATGATCGATTAATTGACTGATCAATCCATTTTTTTTGCCATTTTTTTTGTTATTTTTTTTTTGTATTTGTACGACAATTTTACATTAAAATCGAGTTAGTGATATTGAAATTATTATTATTTTAAAATGCTTTTGGAATAATAATTATATTAGATTGATTGACCAAAATTTTTTTCTTCAATTTTTTATTACTTAATTTAAAAAATTTTTTTTCATTTCAAAGTTACTCCGACGGCAATGAAATTATGTATCCAATATCGCAATCAATTCAATCCAATAATTGGTCAAATAATGAATTAATTTTTATTGTATTATTTTTTTATAGTTTCGATTTTTTTTCATCCGTTATTGTTTTAAAATCATATTTATCTCTAAGCATTTGAATTTCATATCAAAATTACATCATTGATACTTATAGCAATTAATTTTTCACAATAATTAATGAATCATAAATTTTTTACATTTTTTTGTGTGACGAAAAATTGAGGCAGAATATTTTTCATCTAATGAATTTTTTCCGAGCAATTGAACGACAACGTCAGTTCAATATCATATTATCACAATTATTATTCAATTAAAGCAGTAAATGTAAAATGAAATTATGTAAATATTTTGATTGAAATTTTTGAGTTCAGTCAATTAAATTTATTCAAATCTTATTTTATGCAATTATATTTTTCCAGGTTGCATCAATGGTGATGGCATTGATGGTATCGTCATTCCCAATGAAAACACATGCGATCCATATAGTTCATCAGTCATGGGTATTTGACATGATATATGCAATGTTCAAGCCATTATTGAATAAGGAAATGCAACAACGTGTATTTTTCCATGGCGATGACGTGACAAGCCTTCATAATCATGTGGCGCCAACGTCATTGCCAAAGAAATATGGCGGTACGCGTGACGAATTGCCATATTACAAGTGGATCGATTCACTCAGTATGAAACCGAAAATTGTCAAGGAGATGCACTCACTCGGTTACATTGTCCCAGATGAAATGTTAAATGCAACAATGGAACATTGATCCACAATATATTTTTGTTTTCTCCATCGATACTATTTATATTGTTCTTATTATTTTTTATTTCTTTTTTCGCCACATGGTAACTTTTCCACAACAATTCTTCGGTGACACTTTCAGGATTTTATTAGTGTTTGCTTTATTGTTTCTTTTATTAGTTGTGATTTAAAATAGGTAAAAATGTGAATGGTAAAGTGATTTTTGGTAATTTAATAAATCACAAAACAAAAAAAAACGATCTCTATGTTACTATAATACTGTTTTATAATTTTGTTTTTCAATTACAGCTTTATATTTATATTGCGTTGGTTAATAAAAAATTCAACTATAACGTTAAATGACAATATACCAATATATAAATATATAAATATATAAATACAATTTGTTGACAATGCGAAATTCAGATTTAAATAAATTAAAATGAATTTTTTTTTTCTATCAACAAAAAAATAGAAAAAAGGCGAAAACTCCCAATAAACGCAATCAAATTTCGCACAATTACCGTCTCCCACAATACTTCTCATCTACTCCATAATTAAACAAAAAAAAAATAAACCATACCGACAAATATATAAATAAACGGGGGAATAAAAATTTATTTATAATTAAATTTACGAATTATCTGTGTTTTTGAAATTAAAATTCTTCTTCATATGCGGACGAAGGGCATGTGAAGGACTTTTATTTCCTTTATCCTCATTCTCTCCCATTTTCATTCACCACCACCTACTCCATGTCTTCCAACGACAAATCTTTTTTTTTTTTTCACCCCTTTATATTCTATAGGTGGTTCTGGATACGATGGCGGTATGGTTGAATAATATCGACCCGAGGTCGGACACAGTGAGTCTCGCATGGCGCACGCCTGAATACAAGAAAATATCTGGCGGTGGTGGTGGATATATGTATAGTATGAAGTGGCAGCGCCGTAAAATGAGAAAACGGTGGACATAGGAAGAACTTGATAGTAACCTGGTCAGTCCCCCGCGCGCGGGCGGTGCATCCAACAGACCCCCGGGTGCACGGGTCGACAGATCACCAAGCGAATAGAGAGAAATAGGGAAATAATATTGAAAGAGAGAGAGAGAGAGAGAGAGAAAATTAAAGACAAAGTGCTGCGTGAGTGTTTGTATGTGTGGGTGTTGATGTATCACTGTCATTTTTATTATCAGTATGACAGCGAGAGAGAAAACGAGTGAATAGCAATACAGTGAGCTATACCTTTTTTTTTTGTTTCTTTATTCCCGAAGTGATAACAACAAGACAAAAATAAATAAATAAAATATATTTCTATGGTGAATTCAAAAGTCCCAAGTGCAACATCAAAAAAAAACGAGTTAATTATAATAAGTGTTTTTGTTTTGTTGTTGTTTTATATATTTTTTTCAATTAATAAATAAAAATTTTGAGTAAATTCCTTTTTTATTTTGTGTTTTATTCTTTCTATTTTTTAGTTTTAACAGCGGTTTTTTTTTTTTTTTTGAAAGTGCAGATTAAGACGAGATGTGACGACCGGCGCAATATAGGGGTGATGAGTAGAAAAAATAAAAGAGGAAGGAAAAAAGACTAAGAAAGAGCGAGCATGTGTGTATGTGTGTGTGTACGTGTAAATGCGCAAATGTGAATAAGAAAGGATCATCTTTGGATTTATGAAGCAACGAATGGAAAATTATAGAACTATTTAATAATTGAAGAATCGAAAAATAATAATTTGTGGTGTGACTTTGCTAAAGGAAAGAAATAGATATCAGCCATTCATTCAAATTCTCCAATTATTCCAAATAATACCATTAACAAAAAAAGAAAAAAACCAATAAACAAATATATAAATAAATACATGAATAAATTGAACGAAAGAGTGAATTATTCATAGTTATTTCAACATCTCACTTTAAAAAATAATTTAATGAATTTAGAAATCGAATAGAGAAAGAAAAACATTTGATTATTTGTCCATATATGATATAAAATTGTCTGAAACAAAGTAAATAGGACCAAACATAGATAAAAAAAAAAGAAAAAAAACAACAAACCACAGGAATATCTAATATACAAAGGGCGCGTGTGAAAAATACACGAACCCATTTACAACGAGGGGGAAAGTCAACTCAAGGCCAATCTGAAATATGGCTCAAGATACAAATCACCCTAAATCTCCTTCTCATTGACTTGAAATAAGAAAATAAAAACGAAGAAACTAAACTAACAATCAATAATATTTACTTGAACAGTTATATATAAAAAAAAAATCAAATTAAAAGTAAATATATATTAATAATTAAAAATAACAATACAAACATTAATAATAATTGATATACATAAAACAATCATGTCTCAAAGACAAGTATTATTAAATGAGGAGTCGTACCTTAAATCAGGTCGACCGTCGCGATTATTCAAAACTAGTTTTTCAAATCCAAAATTGGAACGTCTTTATCGTGCATCATCATTGCAACAGCGACGTGGTGGCCTCTATTGTTTTTTATTCTCGGCAATATTTTATGATACGTATCAATTGTCGGAAATAAATACTGAACCTTTTACTAAAGCCAGTATTACAATATTTCTACTATTAAATATTGTATTAATGGTATTGGCCGTACATGGTACAAAAACGCGTGACAAATTGTGGACAGCGTTACCACATATGGCATGGCATGTATCAATGGCTCAATTGCTTGGACAGCTATTTTTAAAACCAAATATTGTAACGCCACGTGACAGTCTTGGTTGGCTATTGTTACTTATCTATTTATTGTTCGCCACATTACCACTGAGATTATTACATGCGTCGTTGCTTGCACTTGGTACTGCGACAACTTATATTGTTGCTGTTGTTGGGCTTGCCAAGGTGCCAACACAAACGCCCATTGAAGTTCTTGTAAGTTTTAATCATGAGAAATAATAAATAATACACTTTATGATTGTGTTTTTTTTTATATTTTTTTTATTTTGCTATTCGTAATTGAATTCTTCTGATTTTTTTTTTAATTATTCAAACAGCTCTTTGATATCGGATTTCAGACATCTCATCTAGAATTCTGCATGATATTTTTTTTTTCTTTATTGATTTTGTTATAAATGAGTGTGAACAAAAATATTTTTTATAAAGAATGAAAATTGAAAATGGCAAGTCATTGAATGGTTTAATGTAAATGTTTACTGTGCAGATAAGACACTTGTTTCATCTTAGTCGCTGTTAAATAGTAAAAGTTGCTGTATATATAACAGCAAAAATATGATTGAAAAAGATTAGAATCACTATAAAAAAAATAAAACAAATTCAAAAATAATATTCGAATAGATTAAATGTGAAATGGCATTTCGAATATTAATATAGACAACTAAAAATATCAGCAAATATAATCCAACTCAAATGCAAAAGCTCCAACTAATTATTATAATATAAAAATCCTACGTTTTGTTTCCAATTAGAATTGCAAAAAAAAAATCACAACCATTTAATTGGCAATGTACATTTACTTTAAAAAAAATGATGAAAAAGTATTTTTGTTTCTTATTTATATAATATATATAGGTGACGATCGATGGTGAGAATGAGTATTATTAACGACACGGAAACTGATTGACTCTCCGACACACGTGTATATTTATATTTTATATATAAATGAATATATGTACCTATATATTAGTTAGTAACACTTGAGTGAAGTATAGTGAATGGTGGTAGTTTAAAATAGCATAGTACGTCAAACATATAAAAATAATTAAAACACATATATATAAAATTTTCAAAATATGAAAGTAAAAACTATATTTTTAGTGTGAATTCAAAATAAATTTACAACTATACTCTTTTATTAATTCTCAATAGTTTTATATAAAATAATTTTCAGGTAATAACAGTGACAATGTCAATTGGTGCAGCGGCACTGGGTTTATCAAGTTATTCATTGGCGGAATTTCAGCAGCGTCGTGCTTTTTTGGAGACACGTCAAAGTTTACTAGTGCAATTGGTAATTGAGGAGCAGAGCGCTGAACAGGAACGATTATTATTGAGTGTATTGCCAGAGCACGTGGCAGTTAGAATGCGTCAGGATTTGGGCGCGTCGTTTAATACGCAATTTAAAAAAATATATATGTCACGCCATGAAAATGTTTCAATACTTTATGCTGATATTGTTGGTTTCACTGCAATATCATCAACATATAGCGCCAGTGAACTCGTTAAAATACTCAATGAATTATTTGCACGCTTTGATCATCTCAGCGAATGGTAAATGAATATATTAATAAATTTTATATTTTGTTATTTGTTTAAATTCATTTGTAAGCCATTAATTAATGTCCTAGTACATATGGTGAAATAGGTAAATGATAGGAAATAATATTGTGAAATGTAATTAATTTTTATACGGGCGGTTTTATTGATGAAACAGCAATTTAGGTAATTTAATGTTTTTTATATCACAAACAAATTTTGAAATTATTCATGATCCCATGAGACAACTAGGAACGATAAATACTATATTTTTTTATACAATCGAGGATAATGAACGTGAAAATCACGAAATGATATTATATGTTTTAAAAAAGTCACAATCGACAAAATAATTTATTCTATTTATTCAAAGAACAAGGATATATATTTTGATTTCTTTATAATAATCATTCTAGCCACCTGTAATAATTGCAATTAATATCATTGAGTATTATAATCGAAATGTTTGTTTGAAAATAACCGGGACATTCATGTTCCGGTATATTATTTCCTTGGCAGAAACTTTTTTAGATATTATTTGGACCCTATACGAGCTCGTATATGCATATATATGTATATATATATATACCGTGTCTTGCAAAAAATGACCGTCGAGTAGGTTGACAATATTTGTAACCATCCTGAATCCGAATTTCGATGTTATGATCAAAACGCTCTAGCAGTTCTGGAATTATTAATTAAGTACGAATGTCGAATGAGCGAGCAGTATTTTCCCGCCATAGATATGAGGGGGATTCCAGAAAAAAACTAAATATCGACCCAAGGTAAAAGTCTCAAGAGACGATTGTACCTTGGATCCTACGGTTATTTTCTGACACTAGATGGGAATTTAGCTCTTTTCCACAACCATTACCCGAAATCACATAGAATGTTCTATATATATATATATAGATAGATAGATATTTTAGATCATCTAGATGATCCAGATAATTTTATCATAAATATCAAAATTATCTAGATAATCTGGATGAAATTATCTGGATAATTTTATCGAAATTATGGAGATCATTTTGAAAATTATCCAGATAATTTCATCTAGATTATGTAAATAATTCTATCCAGATCATCTAGATAATTCCAACCAGATTATCTAGATAATTCTAATAAAATTATCTGGATAATTTTCAAAATTATCTACATAATTTCGATAAAATTATCCAGATAATTTCATCTAGATTATTTAGATTATCTCAATTGTCTAGATTATCTAAATTGTCTTATTCAAATTATCTATCTATCTATCTATTTATCTATATATATAGGACATTCTATGCGATTTCGGGCAGTGAATTTTGACGGGTAATGGTTGTGGAACAGGGCTAAAGTCCCATTTAGTCTCAGAAAATAACCATAGGACCCAAAGTACAATCGTCTCTTGAGACATTTACCTCGGGTCGATGTTCAGAGTTTTTTTTGACTCCCCCCGTTCTCATATCTATGGCGGCAACATACTGCTCGCTCATTCGCCATTCTCCCTTAATTAATAATTCATAAACTGTTAGATCGTTTTGATTATGATATCGAAATTCGGATTCAGGATATTCACAAATATTGTCAACCTACTCGACGGTCATTTTTTGCAAGACACGGTGTATATATATATATATATATTCTATTCTTTCTGTATTTTTATTATATACATAGTAACATACACGTACAACATACATATATAAATGAATAATTCATCAATATTTGATATGCACAGCACGCAATTATTCTCTTGATTGCCGATTGTAACTCCTCACTTTCACATTTCACCCCTTTGTCCATTCTAGTCACTATCGATTTGACGATCGCTCTGTCTCTCTTTCATTCTCACCCTCTATCTATCTTGTACCTGCACCCTCTTCAATCGCGTTTACTGAAGGTAGAAAAGCCATTTACAATCCACATAGAAATGAGAAGATAGAAACAAACAAAAATACCTATAAATACATAGATACAGATATATATATTGATATGAATAAAAATTGGGTTAAAAGCATTTGAAATCTTATTCGTTGTAGAGAGAGGTAGAGATCAACTGCTTGAAGACTCCATTAAGTATTCCATTACTGAGTAAAATCCCATGTTTAATCCTCTGAATCAATCTAGAAACGCGGATTAATCGGAAATTCATTTTTCATTTGAATCCTTCTTTATCTATTTCGATTCGGTATTAATTATTGTATAAAAATAAATGTAGATAATGATAGAAAACACTATGGGAAATAATGTAAAATTCTATTCTACTTTTTGTTTTTCATTTTAGGTATGAACAATTGCGAATAAAAATATTGGGCGATTGCTATTATTGTATTAGTGGCGCACCAGTTGAAAGACCAGATCATGCAGTATTATGTGTGCACATGGGTTTATCAATGGTTGACGCAATAAAATATGTTCAAGCAACAACTAAAAGCCCAGTTGATATGCGAGTGGGAATTCATACTGGTGCCGTATTGGCTGGTGTCCTTGGACAAAGACAATGGCAATTTGATGTCTACAGCAAGGACGTTGTGTTGGCAAATAAAATGGAGAGCAGCGGAATGGCAGGGTATGAAGAATGAGTAAAAGAATACGATACTTGCTATTACTTTTATTATTATTTATTACTGTTTAAGTTTTTATCATATGCAGATAAGTTAAATATCGGAATTGGTTGATGGAAATATTTAAATGTGAATCAACGTCAAAATCTCTTTATTTTTTTTAGTATTCCATTCATGTAATAGTAATTGTAACGAATATTAGTATTGATTCACAACAATAGACAGAAATAATAAAAAAAAATCAGATGCACTGTTTGGTTTACAATGGCGTTTTTTTTTTGGTTGATTGTTAATTTTTTAGTGCACTTTCAAGTCATTTCATTGAATGAGTTACAACATTACAAGTTATTGATGTGTTTCACAGTAGCGATAAAAAAGTTTTCAGCATGAGAACATTCTTCCAATCATTTCCATTTGTGTTTGTTAGTGATTTTATTATTTATCGCTTTCAAACACCGCAAATATTTAATGATATT